>JACEVL010003730.1:280000-467083 GCA_020284085.1 Aporrectodea caliginosa
GAGACCTCGAGTGGATCTGCTATAGTCAGCCAGATGCAGAGGGTCTGTATCCAACACTTGAACAGGAACTAAAACGCCCAGATTTATTGCTGATTGTGTTATTTATCGTAGTTACGTGCTGTAATGCCAATCGTAAGGTCGGGGGTTCAAATTCCCGTCAGAGCAGGAAATTGTTTCGAGACTTCGCTTACCCTAGCGAGCTCAACTGTAATGAGTAGGCCTATTTGGACCATACAGTCGCTTGGATCATCAGAGATGAACAGAACTGGAAACCCGCCCTCATATACTGGGATTGAGCATCTAACACTTCACAGATGTGGCTGCCTCTCGTGTCACAGCTCAAGGGATTATTTTCATCTTCTTATTTATTACTTATCTACTCCCATCTGTTCTTTTTCGTGCTATCATTGCTTTTGGTTCATTTTCGTCTACTGAGTGCTTTTGGTTCATATTTGTTTATGGATTGCTTTTGCCTGCTTTCTGTCGATTGGTTTATTCATTTGAGGTACTGTTCTGTTCATTTGTGCTATGTCTGCTTTCAGCCAATGTGGTCAGTCGCAGGGAATGTACACGTTTCGCATAACTTCCGGTCTGGATCTCATTCGCCGAGTGCGCATGTTCGCCAAGAGAATGGAAGCTGTTGACAGTTGCTGCAAACGCCAACAGATGGACATAGCTAAACTAAAGAAGGCCGCTTCCTCCTCGCTTGGTAATAGATGGCGCTCCATTATACAGTCAGATATCTCTACAGCGTCTTTCGCATCCCCTAAAAGCGCTGCATAATTATATTACTTTTTTAAAACCTACGTTTATAGGGTTAGATAAGTCCAGAACGTTAATCTGCGTTAAGTGAAAAACACTCCAGAAAGGAAGGCTCCAGAAAGACGGACCAGTGATAAAAACAAGTGCGTGTGCATCCCGTGTTAGACACTAAACGCGCAATAAAACAGAAGGGGATTCTATCCTTCACGAGGCGTTTATTGTGTAGGAACCTTGAGCAAGTCCTTAACGCACAATAAACTAGTGCTAACGATGCCCTATCGCGTGTGCACTGTGCACGTCTGAGCTTTTGGACGAGTGAATATGAAATATGAAAGACATTTGTAATTTGTATCAAAAGTCACGTAATTAGTAAGCTAACGTAGTCCTGCTTGTTAGCTTAATCTCGCTATTGAAGTCTTATCGATGACACTTATTACCCTCCATGCATTCGAATATGTTCGTCGACTGTATATAGATTATATGATGACTGCCAGAGTAGTTTATCTTCGAACAATGCATCCGAAAGAGTTGAATTGGACAACAGGTTGTCAGAAATGCAGTCAGTAACCGAAGGTTTTCACAGATTTAAGTCCTTAGTTGCTGCTCAACCGAAGATAGAACTCAACCACAATCTCACAGCAGCCTGTAGAAGTTTCAGATAAAAATATTACTGATAATGATAATGATGAAACTATGATGATGACGATTATGATGATGATTATGATGATGACGACGACGACGACGATGATGATGATGACGACGATGACGACGATGATGACGACGACGACGATGACGACGATGATAATGATCTAATGTTCTGACTGCAGCATCCACAATGCAGCGTGCTAATGAGGCTCTTGGCAATTGGATGTCATCCAATCGTCTGCGCCTCAACGCTTCCAAAACGCAATTTATATGGCTTGGTAATGGGCAGCAGCTGAAAAAAATAGATTGAGGGGCCATATCTGCTGACTTCCCTCAATTTGTTTTCTCGACATCTGTCCGCAATCTAGGGGTTGTTCTTGATCAGGAACTTACCTTCTCTGAACACCTAAATTTTTTATGCCGTGCTTGCTTTTTTCAGTTGCGGCAATTGCGGGTCATTTTCCGTTCACTTTCACAAAATGGTGCATTTGCTGTTGTTCATGCTTTTGTTTGTACTAGGATTGACTACTGCAGTGCCATCTATGTTGGCCTCCCCTAGGGACGCTTTCGTCGCTTTGCACAGCTTGCGCGCGTCCTTCGTGCAGCTGCTAGGCTTGTTGGTGCTTTCTCGAAATTTGACCATATCTGGCATTATATGCGTGACGTACTCCACTGGCTTCCTGTTTCCCATTTCTGTTGCCCTACCTCAGCTTTAGCTGGCCGCGGAAATCTTCGTTCTGCATCTCAAGGTGAACTTGTTGTTCACTTTGCACGTCCTTCAAAGACGCAAAGTCGTGCCCATTCAATGGTTGGGCCGAAGACGTGGAATAACCTTCCTTCTGCGTGTTCTTTTAGCTAGAGACTGCATACACCTTTTACAAGCATCTGATTACTGTTCTTTATCGCCGCAGTTGGGTTGGGAGCGCCTATGAGTAGGTTTTCTTGGAGGGGCACTATAATATAAGTCCTTTGAATGAATGAATGAATGAATGAATAATGATGATGATGATAATAATGATGACAACGACGATGATTATCACGATCATGATGATGACGTTATGATTATGACGACGACAACAACAACGATTATGTTTCTGTTGATAGAAAAGCTGTTGTCGTCGCCACTGCGTGAAACCGGAAGTGTAGGTCAGTCGATGCAGTCCCTCGTGATGTCAAGCGGAAGTGAGAGCAGTGGAAGCCAGTTGGACCAGCAGATTGACGACGCAGACATATCTTCATTGTCCAGCCAATCACACATGTACTGCTTCACAGGTTCGACCCATCTGTCCTCCATCCATTAATATATCGGACTCCGACTCTGAGCAAAATTCCTTAACTGAATTCTGAATTAAGTCACAGGTCCAACCTCGGCTTTCACGCTCTCGTTCGAGATGGAAAATTCTTCAACGTTCAAAGCTTCAATTATAAGCATCATCATAATCATCATCACTCTACAGAGTTTTCTATTCTAATCATTATCATTATTTCCCTAAGAGGCAGTCGTCATGCAATACGAGGTTCTTGGAAGGGGGATTTAGGGTAATGGTTAACACTAGGCTCGAAGAGCAGCAGATCAGCACGGACGCGGGATCGCTTCCCGCTATCCTCCAAAAACGTTGACTCAGCCAGATGGCGTTGGTTTCGGCTGCCGAAACAGTTAAATTCGACTCCTGTAATAACATGTAATCATCCGTTCATACTATGAATAATTGTAATCAAGTGAGTAGTAGGACGTGATGAGCGCCTTGCATGGCTGCCGAAACAGTTAAATTCGACTCCTGTAATAACATGTGATCATCCGTTCATACTATGAATAATTGTAATCATAGGTCTACTGCAGTGTATCAGTCTGAAATAATAAGCGAAGATTATTATTATTATCATTATATTGTTGCGTTGTGCATTACGATAATGTAGGATTATACTAATTAATCCGATAATCTGACCGTCTAAGCGACTGGTATTTACTTTGTAATTGTAATCGGAAATAATTTATGTAGCACAACTTGAGGAGAAGTAAATCAGAGGCGCTTTTGAACCGGCAAAGAAAAACTACGATCGAATGGAATGTTTGTCACCGCAGAACCGTTAATTCTTTCAAAACTATGAACATGCCACTAAAGACAACGAGCCTTTTCAGGAAGAATAACCGAAATAATGCCAAGGCGCTAATATAATCAAACCATGTGAAAGAATAATACAGGTCTAATACACATGAGTAAGCTTAGTAGGCTGTGTTCAACCTAGATTTAGATTATTGACTGACAACATATCCATAGCCTCGCAGTTGCGGCTGGCGTAACGCATTGTTTCATCGTTCTGTTCTCAGGTAACTCCTACCTGCCTATAGTCGACGACAGTGGTAATCTGGCTCCACCTGGCGATACACTTGCCGGAAAACGGATAATGACATTATCACGTTCGATGGGTTCACTGGGTACGGAATCGCTAATTACTAGATTATTCATCAATAGGCCTACCATCGATCCAGGATTTCTCGTAGATATTAGCGTGCATTTATTTGAAACGATGTATACCAGCTTATTTGGCCCACTTGCTTACTCATTCAGAAACTCTTTGGTTAGGGGCCGTCCATAAATGACGTCACGCACCTAGGGGGTCGGGGGGTCGGAAATTTGTGACGATGTGTGACATGGGGTGGGGTCTGAAAAGTGTGACGTCACACCAGGTCTATGTTATTAAATTTAACAAGTAACAACAATTTAATTTTAATAATAACAGCACTAATTTTGAGCATTAAATTTTCATAATTTTTTTAGTATTTTAATGTATACGGGCACCATTATTAATAATTTTCTAATTATTTCAATATTTGGTCACCGTCAGATTTTAAAATATTCATGCTTTCCCTATTTGTTCCATGAAGGAGCATTTTGCTCTGCCATGGAAATTTGGTTTTAGGGGGGGGGTCAGAGCTTTGTGACGTCATTTTCGGAGGGGGTGTTACTTTTTGTGACGAAGTGTGACCCCCCCCAAAAATCGGCCAAAATTGCGTGACGTCATTTATGGACGGCCCCTTATCTCTTATGATAATCGCTTTAAATTATGCCCTACTGGTGACCCTGCTTTCACAGACTGCACATATTTCACAGCGATCATGATTAAAAAGACTACTCAACTCTGGCTTTTGTCTAAGAATTTTCTATCATCATCATCGTCGTCGTCGTCGTCGTCATGATGACGACGACGACGATATCATCATCGTCATCATCAATATCGTCATCATCGCCTTTGTCATATTCATCATCAGCATAATTATATTTGTCAAATTCATCATATATTTATAAATTTTCAAATTACTCAACCTTAATCAAATTCTTTGTCTTTCCAGGTTTTCTGTCGACGAACAGTCGACGAATTGACAGCGGATTCGAATCCTCTGAGGAGGTCGTAGCACTGACTGCTAGTCCTCCGATTCCTCCGCCAAGACCGGTTCACACGATCGGACTCAGCTGAACCAACGAAGACACCGAAGAGAAGGAGGAACTCAATGATGACATCTGAACGAAGAAGGAAGGACTGTCTAGTTTACAAGGACGTTGACCGATCGATTGACGTTGTGGACTGCAGCGTGTTTGCATAGCTAGACATGATTCATGCTGTAAATTATTATTGTTAGGCCTACTGGACTTTTCAATTGTTGTGTTTAATTTTTCTGAATAAATGGCCGAAACTGCAAAAATGAACTTTCCTGAAGAGAGAGGAGAGGAGAGGAGAGAGGAGAGGAGAGGAGAGGAGAGGAGAGAGAGGAGAGGAGAGGAGAGGAGAGGAGAGGAGAGGAGAGGAGAGGAGAGAGAGGAGAGGAGAGGAGGAGAGGAGAGGAGAGGAGAGGAGAGGAGAGGAGAGGGAGAGGAGAGGAGAGGAGAGGAGAGGAGAGGAGAGAGGGAGGGAGAGGAGGGGAGGGGGAGGAGGGAGGGAGAGGGGGAGAGGGAGAGGGAGAGGGAGAGGGAGAGGGAGAGGAGAGGGAGAGGAGAGGGAGAGGGAGAGGGAGAGGGAGAGGGAGAGGGAGAGGAGAGGGAGAGGGAGAGAGAGGAGAGGAGAGGGGAGGGAGGGGGAGGGGAGGGAGGGGGGGGGAGGGGAGGGAGAGGAGAGGGAGAGGGAGAGGAGAGATCATAATCATGTGGAAAGTGCAAGTGATGAATGCCATTGAGCAGACCAGCAATTATGCGAGTCAGCCGACGTGTGTCCGGCCAGCTAGGCCTGTTTGATCGTAGGCCTATGTAGCAGGCCTACTGCTGATCTGTCTGATATAGGTGGCCTCCTTTAGCTGCAGCCTATAGGCCTACACATCGTTGCCCTGTTTACATCTTCTCAGCTCACAGATCGCAGAAAAGACCTGAAGGGGTTACAGTAATTGTACTGGCGTGTTGTGCATAGCCTGTATATTATAGTAGGATTCAGATGAATCGCGGGTTCCATCTGCTCTGCCTAAGTCTGTAACACACACACACACACTCGGCTTTTGCCTATAAACGTCGGAGCCCTCCTAGCTAAGGAATTTAACAGCTGAGCTAAGAGGTGGGCGGTCAACTAAAACTCTAAACAGCTAGTAGTTGACAGATACTGTATGTTCTCTATTATTAAGAACATTCCGATTCAACCGAGAGGGCATAGAATGCCTCGTTCTTCTAAATAAACTGAATATTACTGTTACGCTAAATAGTAATTCGTAAAGGCAGAAGCGTTTAAAATTACAAACGAAGAAATTTCAAAGCCAGAAACGGGAATGCCGCCAATCTGTAAATGGTCTTGCGCACAAAACAGCTACTGCTTCTTATAACGAGTATTTTCTATAGAGAAAATAATCGGTGGGCAGACCGAGTATTTTAGCAATAATCGCTAAGAACTCGCCCACCACCACTACCGCCACCACTACCACCACCATTATTGCCATCAGTGGTGTGTATCGATTGTAACAGCTGAGTGCGTCGGCCTGTATATGGCATTCGCCTTAGACACCAATAATAATTCAGTTACCTTAAGGCGTGTAGGCTACACAGCTCTGGTGTGTTTACAAGGCCGAATGTTGGAGCTAGTCCTACTTTTACAGCGCATAGACAGGCAGTCCACGTAGGCTGTGCGAGCTTCTACGACATATATTATAGCAAGCAAGGCCTATTTGGTAACGTTTTTAGAAAGAACAGTATGTGGTAACCTATGTCGTCTGTGCTTCACAGCGGTGGAAATTAAATACGCAGACTATTTTGCAAGGCCAATTTTCGGAGAGTCTATATATGTTTAGCTCAGCTTGCGTAGGCCTGTCCTAGAGATAGCCTACCTATTGTCGGGCTTAGCTCATTGGCGTGAGCTGCCAGCTCACAGTCTTCCAACGCCAGTTTCTTCGTTTTGTGATATTGACATAAGTGCACAACGGAAATGAACGATATGACTACTAACAACAACTTTAAGCTGAAGTTAAGGTGAGTCTTGTGCTTGATTTTTATGTAGACTGCGTGGCCTGATTGTGCTTAATTCTTTTTCTGTTTAAATGGGTCGTAAAAACTAAGTGAGTCCTGTTTGTTAATTGATATGCGGCATTTGACATACGAGGACTTTTGGTTAACAATAATTTTGCGCTCAAATATCGATGAATGAGTAAAGAGACAGGCAGGTAGATATGAGGAGACAGACTGACATACAAACATATATACGTACACTGACTGATAGACGGTGGGATGAAAAAGGGGAGGAAGTGTGAAACAGACAGATAGACAGACAAGTAAAGAGATTGGGACAGCGACAGTGGCAAAGGAAGACTCAAAAGGCCTATTTTTATTGCATAGGCCGGGTAAACGCATATGTTTGTGATTATCCAATATAGCTGTGTTGCTCTGTACAGGGCAGATGCGTTAACCGTTGGTCTCTGCATGGTGTGCTAAATAGCCGTGTAGCCTATTTGCATATCAAGGTATTTAACACTTTGACAACGAGCTGCATTGGTTTCCCAATTCCCAGTCAGTTTTAGTACACTCCTGTCGTTAGAGTGTTAAAACTAAAACTCAGTAATCACATGCTCAGAGAAGAATGCTGTTAATCTAATTGTTCAAGTGACTCGCTGACCCTTCAATTATTAACCCGACGTCTGACTGGTTTTATTACTATGAGTCATAATTATTGTCATTTGACTGTGATGATGGAAACGAAATACATGTCATATATAATTGTATATATATACCAAAGCACAGGCCTTTATGGCATACGTTATGCCAAAGCACAGGCCTTTCTGCCATGAATAGGGCCTATACCAAAGCACAGGCCTTTATGTCATGCATATACCAAAGCACAGGTCTTTTATTAGGGCTATAAAACCCTAAATCCAGCACAGGGTAATGTGTGCTACATGTAACATGCATCAAATTGTATCTGGTCTAATCATGGATGCAGGTATTGGCCTACCACGTGTCTGCATCGCAATATACCTCATATAGTTGTAACCTGTTATGTAAATGGTGACTATGGTGTAAGGATCGGGTCTAGGACATTTCCCCCCGGACGTTTCCCCCGAAGTTAGACTGATGAAAATAATTCTCTACTTTAATAGAAGCTGGATTGATAAAACAAATTCTATGCTTAAATAGAAGTTGGATTGATGAAAATCCTAAATAAAAGCTGGATTTATGAAGGAAATTCTTTGCTTAAATAGAAATTGGATTGGTGATTTTTTGTGCTTAAATAGAAGTTTGAATGATGAAAGAAGGTCTTTGCTTCAATAGAAGTTGGATTAATAACAGTTATCATGGACAATGGTAGAGCTACCTACTTACTGTTGGAGGGGGGAATATCCGGATGGAAATGTCCGGGGGATGTCCGGATACCGTAAATCGTATCTTTAAGTTCTTGATCCAAGACACGTTTGTTTCACCGTGCTTATCCTCTTTCTGTCTCAACTGACCGGATTGCGAATCTGTGTTGAAGCGTCATCGATTGTCGATTGATGCTTAGAATATTATTATAATGGCGCTCTAGAAGTTGTAAAATGAGATTAGTTAGTGTGCACGTCAGGCTTATCATTTCTTCACATAGTCTATAATAATTTATACATGTATTTGGATTGGGGCACTTGGCGTTGTCAATATGTGGCTGATAGGCGCGGTGAATGTAAGCAGTGCCAAGCAGGGTTAGTAATTGGATTGGTGACAATGCATGAAGTTCCAGGTCATCTCTTTTGTAAGTGTTTTACATCTTGTGCCAGAGTTCTCGTTTTATCCAACAGCATCAAATCCCGGAGCCGCCTTTGAATAGTGTGATTGGTGTGACTGAAATTCTTCTCTATATAATTATTATGAAGTTTAGTTTTGTGTCTTATTTCTAATTAAACAACGGGAATTGTTTCCTTGTGTGACTGAATTTTCTATCAAGGAAGAAGAGGGATTGAATCAGGAGTCAGAAACAGGCTAAATGGTTAATTTTAAGGCGCTTCTTGAAGGAAAACATTTCGAGCACCGGACAAACATTGGTAGTCGGCTCCATTCCCTGGGACAGCAATATTTATGGTATGCCCATGAGCCCATGACGGAGCTGCATCGTGTCTCAGACAAACGACCCATACCCGAAGATGCGGGTTGTAAAGAGATACATGTAGACCTAATAGTTAAATGCGGGTATACGTCATGCGACAGTATATTCAACGCATATAAGTATCCCAGGCGGTGGCCTGGATTACGTATAATGTTGCGCAGTGCATGTGACAACTTTGGAGAGGAGATCCACTCCACCAAAATCCTGAGCCCGTAGATGCGCTACTGAGGTTTCGGTGGAGGCGTCGATAGCATGAGTTGTCTATATATATAGGTCGGCAGTTGGTGGTTAGTCAAGGTCCACCTCAGCATGCTAATGGTTTCTGATCCCCAGACATATGAAATTGATCCATATCTTTATTGGATGTCCTTTATCTCAGAGGTTTGTCTCCGTGAAGACGTGGCCTATGTGGGGAAGTAGTTAACAAAAGATATGTATAGCCTACAGCGCTGCATTAGTAGGCCTATAATTATTATAGTGACTTCCAAGTTCCAATGTTAAAACGTTTGTAATACCTCAAGAAAATGTATTCTATAGTGTTAAATACTATTAATATAATACACGCGTGTATTTAGGTCTGTTTATACTATACAACCTATACTTCAAAAACGTTAATTATATAGGCCTAATAAAACGGTGTAGAACATGTTGACGTGTGCGCGTATATAGGCCTACATAGCCCTACGTATACCGTACTATATTACTGGCCTACATGTAATATACGGATCAAATTCCGAACAATGATGTCAGGTTAAGAGAAAAAGGCCGAAGTTAAAGTACAGAGGCCGTGTATATGCTCTATATATATATACACACACAATTACACATGTATAGGTCAAAGCCTAGACGTGTGTATCATAATCAAGAGAAAAATTCAGCCTAACACCGGTACGTTTGTTCACTACTATAATAGGCTAAGCCTTTTGTGACTTGAATCAGTTGCGTCCACACTATAGATGGGCCATCGTTTCATAGCTGCATAATATTATAACGACACACAGCATAATAGTAATATAGATGTCATGCAGTGGTATATGAACGATGCTGGTACGGCCTATGTCTACACGTAAGCTCTAAGACTAAAGTCTAAGACTAAGGTCTAGACTATGTAGGACTATATCCACAGTGCGTAGGCGTTCGGCTTAGGCGCCGTTTTAAATCCATGACTGCTTCATGCTGACAGATAGCTAACAGATACCCGGGACACAAAAGCCAACAAACGCCTAAGGTGGCTCTTATTTACCAGACTCAACACACACACACACACACACACACACACACACACACACACACACACACACACACACACACACACACACACACACACACACACACACACATATATATAATTATATGCGATGTAAATACACATAGACAGAGGCGAAAATCTATACATAACTTTGGGGGGGACAGAGTACCTACGAGGGCCGGATTTTGGGGGACAGCAGGGCTTAAGTCAAAACTTTGGGGGGGACTGTCCCCCTCTGTCCCCCCCATGATTTACGCCACTGCACATAGATACTGTACATGCATCTAGTGCTAATGTACTGAGCACCGAGCATAAGTAGGTCAATCTACGAGTACAGGTTTATTGTAAATTTTGTGCCCTATATGCCGTCCTATATAGTCGTCGAAATGATTCCGTTGTCATTATATAATATACGAGCTGCATTTATGAAATTCCTCTGCTGCAAACTGTCGTTCAAGCGGTTCATACATGTATAGGGGCAGAGGCTTTATTTATGTAAATGCAGTCATATACATGCATGGCTTAGATGGCTACAATATATAGGGCCTATATATAGGCCTATATATATATATGCAAAGACTGTCCTCATTTCTGTAGAGTGTAGACCAACCTCTGTATAGCCTACTACATTTAAAGCTTTATGTTCAGCTGTAAATTCGCGAGGCAGAAGGGCAAATTTTATGTCGAAGTATGCTTAGGCTATTTGTGCACTATATACATACCAGCATGTGCATATTATAAGTACTTATGTGTGTGGGGTGTGGTGTGTGTAGGTGCGTGTGTACACAAACATATATATACATATACATATATATGTACATATATATGTAGGGCCTACATATGTGTACATATATATGTACATATATATGTACATATATATGTACATATAAACTTACATGTATATACACGTTTATTATTTAGTACTTTATACCAAATCTGAGTCAGTTTGTCTATTGTGCGGGTCGACACATTTTGGCTATAATAAGCTAGGATCCAATGCGGGCAATCAATATATAATTATACTGGTAGACAGACTTTCCAGTGCAATTACTCAGTGGTGTGCATGGCTAATGAAAGCGAGAGATGGGACTGCGTTGGTGGCAATCGCCAATGGAAGGATGTCAAGAGAGCGGCACGATGAAATCCTTAAAGAAATATTTTGCATCCAAAATTTCAATTGAGATCACTTTATAAAGACATTGAGAGTCCGTCTCCGAAAGATCCACTGTAGAATAGACCTATCGAGTTTCAGTTGTGGAGCTGAATTGGTCAACCTTTCACCGTCTCTGAAAACCCTCGCACTCAGTCTTATATAAACCTATTTAAGACTTTGATTACCTGCCCACCAAAACTGCTCTCTTTCACCATGCAGGTTGGGTAGAAAGCGTCTGTGAGTAGATATTTTGAATTAAAACTATGAAGTTGATAATCTGACTGAACGAAGTCAGTGATAGTCTATGATAAAGCTGTTAAGCTCAAATTTAACACTGACATGAGGTTGTCGTCGTTAAATAATGCAATTTGAGTTATCTATCAGACATAAAAATTATGGCTCTGCTCTAAGAACCCTTATAGACGAATCAAATATTAGCAAAAATGCCGCTGCATCTGGTCTACGCACATTTTCGTTGGAACGTGAAAGTGTTGTCTTAAATATCGATAATAAAGTTTGCGATTGTGTATTCTGTTATGTCATAAAATTATACACCTGGTTTGATCGCCATTAGAAATGAACTAGGTCCAAAATTCTAGATCAGGACGTAAGTAGGCTACGTTCTCCTTTTGGACTCTAACGGAAACACTGGTGATAGATCGAATAAGAATAGGAATAGTCACTTTGGCCATTCTGTTATAAGGTGTTATAAGGACTCCGTGCGTTCGTCACAATCATGTTGATTTGAATTTCACGGATGATAGGTTTTGATGTTTCAGTTCGTTCATCTCTGGTTCGTTCAATGACAATTCGTCCTACAGTCCATGGATAACGGATGAGGAGGAAGAGACGGAAATGGTGTCAGTGAGGAACTTTGGTTCCATGGTAAACATAACCATACAAACTCCAGAGATCAAGACGAAGTTGTATGCCTTAAGCCGAGCTTATAATTATGCGCTGGCCTATGCGCCCACGTAAGCACGTAACAAGTGCTGTCACAAAATATAGCATATGTATAGGCCGTAAGCCATTATCGGTTAGGTCTACATGTAGGAGTATAACTAACAGATTTAAGAATGTTGCATAAATCCTGCATGGTGTGTCGTTTCTACAGAAGACATGAAGAATATCTTCCGGCTTCTTTAACACTTTAGCGACGAGCTGCATTGGTTTCCCAGTCACTTTTAATAGGCCTACACAATCGTCGGTAAAGTGTAAAACTTGAAACTAAGGCATCTTTCAGCCTAAATATCCAATTGCAATTGTCGGATGCACGATCTCAGAGTTATACGATGACAAACATATATATATAGGCCTACGACCTTTTAGAGGGCATGCCCTTCTGCACTGCAGTTTAGGCATATACGTGCAAGGTAAAGTGTGAGGGAAGGTAAGGTATGGTATGTTAACGTACAGTAAGGTAAAAAATGAGGATAGGTGAGTAGGCTTCTTGAAGGGGCGCTGTATAAATTCCTGAAATGAATGAATGAAATGAATGAAAAGTGGGGTAATTTAAGGTTCTGGAAGGCAGGCTAATAAAGTATGGAAAGGTAATAATAATAGGTATAATAATAATAAAGCAAGTTGCGGTGAGCTGAAGTAAGGTAGGGCCTACTGTTCGGCAAGGTAAGAGGAAATAGTGGGCTAAAGTAAGACAAAGTAAGGCAATGTAAGGTATGTAAGGCAAGATGAGGTAAGGTAAGAGGCGAGAGAGCAATATTATAGTTGTAATTAGTATAGGCCTAACTTCTATAGCATCTGTGTCTAATGCATAAGGCATCAACCGATGGCGAAACAAATCCAAGTCGTAATCAGGTCAGGTAGTTATATGTTAGAAAATGTAATGTGAGATCGTATAAAAATTATGGCCATAGAAGTTTATACCACTAACTTTTGTGTGTCGATAGTGGTAGCCTATACAATTACTCAATTGAGTGTATGATACTGTTGCGAAGTACTTAAAATGCGCTATACCAAGTGTTTGATACATACATACATTGTATTCCAGCGGTCGTCTCTAGGTCAGTCTCTTGGGTCACCAATTAAGTCACCGACTCAAGTGGACAGTCCATACTCGAGCGTCCAGGGAGCGGACATCATGACGGCCAGTATAGAAGCCCAGCAGTTGTCGATCGTTGGCCTACGGAGGGGTTGGTTGGCCCCGATGAAGGTGGCCCTTGATGCCACTGGTAGGCTATCGGACGTCGCCCGGTGCTACCGTCTGTCCAGGCTGCTCGAAGTCAACCAGGAAGCACTCGGCGTCGAGGAAGAACTGAAGAAGTACCTGGCTTCAGCGGCGAATCAGAGGCTGGGAGCCGATCTTAAGATGGCTATGGACGCAATACTCAAGGCAAGCATCTACCACTGTTTTGGGCGTGTATGATGTCTGTGATAATGTGGGGGGACTTAAATAAGCAAATCAGTTTAAAGCAGGTACGTTAATTAACGCATTCATAACAGCTGATTGCAGGAAACAATAGAAGAGTGGGAAACAAGTCCTTCACTCACTCACTGAATCAATCAATTAGTCAAATAATTTTAATTAATTCCTGCAAGACAGTATGACATAGACGCATCATGTTTACAATCATGTACTGAGTCTATATTTAGCTCTGTGGTGAGGCTATAATTATGATTAATAAAATTTGTTTTCAAATAGGATACCGGCTACATAATTTCGTTCATCCGTCTGGGGAGGGTGAAATTGTGAGTTCTTGACCTAAGATAGTACCGGGTATGTGTTTTGTCTAGTTTCGGTGGGGGAGTCTCCGGAGTACGTGGTCAGGGTTGTTACAGCCGCTTAAGCGTTAATGGCCAGGTCTGTTGCACCCCGTCCCTACAGGACGAGATGGCAGATGCAGTGGCGTAACAAAGGGCTTCAGCGCCCAGGGGCAAGGGTTGATGACTGCGCCCCCTTTTAAGTTTCTTGTTAACTTTTATTCGTCCTTGTCATAGTACTGTGTACAACTGAAAGCTAATTTTGCGCCCCTATGGTGCTGCGCCCGGAGGCGGCTGTCCCCTCTGCCCCCCCTTCGTTACGCCACTGGGCAGATGCAATGACTTTTCCAGGTGCTGGTCCAGTTTTAGGTCTGAGCTGATGGTGACACCATGCGCGCACATTGATTCAACTCGTTCAGCCTCTTGTATGATGCTATGGATCTTTCGACTCCCTAGTCCTTTTCGTGCAATTAGCATCTCCCTTGTTTTAGATGGATTCAACCGGAGATTATTTTTTAGCCCATTTTGTGATCTGCGGGAACCCTTCTGTAGCTATGTGGAGATTGTTGGAGCCTATTAGTAGATATGAAACGTCTGCATATTCAATTTGTATGTTGACGCTGTGAATCGGGTGTAGATCTGAAGCTCCAATGATCGATGAAAGAGGATGATCCTATATATTACGCACCCCTGTATGACTAGCCTTGATATAATAATTATTATGCAACCCGGAGGTTACACCGGCAAGCCTCGTGACATAACCTCGGTCTTTGAAGTAATTTATGAGTCTGCGCGATCGTAATCTCCAAACTTCTAAAGCGCCACTCGAAAGCCAAGCGCAGGGCACCAGCTTATTCATCGATAACTAGGTCTACTCAGTGGTGTTGGACTTGGTCGTATTGTGCGACACCCTTGGCAGCCAATAAATGTAGACTCTATAAGACTGTAAGTCTAACATTTAGCCTACATATAAAACTAAAACTAAAAAAATCTAGAATTAAGGCGCGATAATATTAATAGCGTAGCAAATCTGTTAATAAGTAAATAAATTTTGTAAAAGGACTTACGAAGTAGGCCTAGACCTATAAGGCGATGATCTTGCTCAGATCCCTAAAGAAGAAACATTTAAACTACAGTACGCGTGTACGTAGGCCTAAAACTAAGCTTATGTGTTTTGAAAGACGTTTACTGCAGAAAAGTGTTGGAATCGAGTTTGAAGAAAGTAGATTTAAAATAATAATAAAAATAACTGCTTCTGCCGTTATTTTTCATCAGCATATAGCCTAAGTGTCATTTCTCAATGTTTTGCTGTATCTGCTTTATTGTTATCGTCGGGCGCACTCTTGTGAACTGTTCAGTTGGATCTACAAGCACTGTTGACGTAGAGTAGGGCCTATGGTAGCATTAGTAGGCACTAGGCCTATAGCAGAGGTGTCAAAGAGCCGGGCTGGGCCGCGGATTATTGCCAGTCCGTTGCACACGAACTTGTTCTAAGTATCTGAATATAAAGATAAATTTGAGTTCTTTACGTACAATAGGCCTATACCTAGAAACTAGAATATATGCATTGACTTTGGACTTAAAAATTAGGGGCCTCACGAGTTAAAGTAAGATTTTTAAGCCTAATTTGACTGCTTGTTTGATAAAAATGCACCATTTAAGATTTAGTTTTGAAAAATGTCTGGGATGGGCTCACCGGGCCCCTTCCAGATCCCACCCCCATTTGCTCAAGGGCCTACGGCCCTGGCCCGCCACTTGCTGGAAAAATATTGCCACTGACCCGCCATCAAAAAAGCTTTTGACACCCCGGCCTATAACAGTTACAGTTACAGTTAATGGGCTAGGTAAGCTGTGTAAGCTTTTATTGCCCATGTCTTTGCATCCAACTGTCCAGTTTATGTTTGAATGTGGTTAAGCTTGTTGCAGTCACTGCTTCCTGTGGTAGCTGGTTCCAGCGATCCATAATACGTTCATTAGGTAGGTTTATTGATTATAAATGCTACATTGACTATATTGGCGCAGTAGTGTACAGTTGCGTGGGGTTATTATGCCATACGAACGGTGAGAATTGTTAAAACATAATTTATTTCGACGTAAATCAAAGGCCTTTGATGCCATATAGGATGTTGTTAGATGACGGATCCACCCATGGCCGCCTTGCCGCGTGATTTAATTCGAGTATTGGTGCCTGGTTCTGCTGGTCGTTTCTCGTCGTTCGCTGATGCGTGTCGCCGTGCTGGGATATTAGCGTTCTCTTTGAACCACACGTATACGGCCTATGCATCCAGTCTATAGGCCTTCAGACTATATAGGCTGGCCGCATACGCTGTGCATCAGTATCTAGTCTAGTCCTGTTCACTATGAGGTAAAGATATTATATGCATCATCTGAGGGGCTTTTGTCGTTCGAACCTCTGTTGCACCCTTGCCTGTTACATCTAATTCTAACCTTTCTTCGTCGCGTGTGTGGCAATAGTTCAGTTATATGGAAATAAGTTCAGAAGCTATATAGGGCTATAGGCCTTGACAATGACAGCTTATCAGATTTTACCAAATCAATCTGAATGACAGGCCTTTGTCCTACCTTTCAGACAGTGGCGGATCTAGACTTTTTCTGTACGGGGGGCGATTTCTGTGGGTTCCCAATTCCCAAGAGCGATTTAGTAATTTTTATCAAACGCAATATAAATGTAAACAATTTTATACCAAGAATTTTGCAAATAGATGCCAACTGCAAAAGTAAATGTAATACCTATCAAATATTATGGATTAATAGTTAATTTTTATTAACGGTTTAATCTATAATAGTTTCCAAGATCAAAGGAACTATAATTGAAATGACTTATCAAATTAATAGCTTCTCAATTTTATAACATGTTACAAAACAAATTCCAATCTTCTGTTTCCAATCTTTGTGATCAATCACTTTCTCCGCATCTACTTAAATTTCTCGATCTCGCGTTCATGAGGGCTAAACCGGTGAACCTTTCCTGACCCATTTGGTCTTTCAACCATGTTTTTACTATACGTAATGAACAGAAGCTCCTCTCAGCTGATGCAAACCTGCCAGGTACCGTTAGAAGAATTATTTTAGGCTTACAAACATTTCGGAAGAAATTTCAACAAATTTGACTCTGAAAAGAACCAAATTCTGGTAAAATATTGGCTACATGTTTACCGATTGTGATTCATGAAACAGTAAAACACCATTGTAGGCTTATGTACCATAACTGTTAATTACTGCTGTGCGTGACCTAGGCGTGACCTTGGACCGAGGCTCAAATAGCGCTAGCACCGTACTGTCGCCCGCTTACTCGCTGCTTCTGCTACCTTCACTCTTATCCATGCCTTCGTCACAACTAAACTTGATTATTGTTGCTCGCTCTACGCTGACCTCCCGGCTGGTCGACTGGGGTGCTTGGATCGGATCTTGTGTTACGCTGCCCGCCTTATCGGCCGTATACTCAAATTTGGCCACGTCTCTTGATACATTCACGATGTTCTCCACTGGCTCCCCTCTGAGCAGCGGATTGTCTTGAATTTGATCATTTATAAAGCACTTCCTACAGCATAAGCCTTTCACAAGCGCTCCCAGTGCGAGGTACTCCGAGAAAAAAGGAAGGTTTTAAAGTGAGAGAAAGAGGCAGAGATGCCACCAGAGAGGATGGTAGGGTGCAAAGAAGGAGAAAGTCCCTTCCATAGAGAGGGACACATACAGGCAAAGGACCTGGATTGAGCCATTGTGGTCCTAACACGGGGAACGTAAAGGTCAAGCCGGTCAGAAGATCTGAGAGGACGCAATGACGTAGCAGAGATGGGACGGAAACTTTGGTGACAAAGATATTTTGGAGCAAGACCCAGTTGAGATCTGAGCACGAGTCAATTCGAGAACAGCATGGACAATTGAGGTAAAGGTAGAGGAGGAAACAAATCTGCGAAAAGCCCTGAGGCGTCTAAGTTGGAAGTAAAAAGAACGGATAAGCTCAGTGGATTGTGTTTTAGATAGCTGCCCTATAGTCTGGTGCTGCCTGTTGGGCCTCGCTCCTGCCTATTTTCGTGAGCTCTGCTGCCCTGTCCTAAGTGCTATTGGGGCTCTCGATCCCTCCGCTCATCTGAACAGGGTCTCCTACTGACCCCTTTTGCGCGTACCTCCAATATGCAGAACCGCGCTTTCTCGGTGATAGGTTCTTTTTTGACCTGGAACGGCCTCCCTCTGGAGCTTCGCCCCTTTCCTAGGACCTTCTCTCCTATGATATTTTCTCACCTTAAGTATGTTCTTTATGGTCGTGCTGGAGTTGGGAGCGCCTCTGAGTAGTTTTCTTGAAGGGACGCTATCTAAATGTTCGATATAAATGAATGAATGAATGAATTTCATTCTGTTTTTTTTCAGTAAAGAGTAATAGCGTATTTAATTATTATGGATGATCAACTACATTTTAGCGTATTTAATTATTTAAATGAATGCTGTGTGCGTGTGTGCAGAGACTATATAGGCTAAAATTAATTTTAAAAACAACACAAATAGCAATCAAATCCTCAAATTAAAAAAATAATTATTGGACTCTTAGGGGGGGCGATCGCCCCAATCGCCCCCCTCTGGATCCGCCACTGCTTTCAGAGAAAGTAGCCAAATTACTCTAACAGAAAGCTATTTTCAGTTCTCGCTCATTTTCGGCACAACGCCACAGTGACACTGGGTTAGCTACATTAATGGTTATAAAGCGTATAGGTCCTATAAGACTACAGGTCAACACGCCACTGGGCGTAAGGATGTCGGTTCGCATACCGATCGTGGCTAATTTCAAGGATTTCAGTCGCGAGCTAGCACGATATCTCTACAGGGGACCTTAAACGGCTTGGCACGTGCCCATTCTGTCCTTGAATTCGTTTAAATTGAATAGAGGCAAGGCCATGCAGTCGTCATAGAAAAACTATGCATTTATAGGCCTACACGTTTTATTTTACATTTACAGGCATACCATGCAAATTTAAGAAGAGTGTAGTATGCCTATTGCATTAATTAGGCTATATATATATACGGAATTGCAATTTGAGGTGCGATCAGAGCAGTGGCATTGCCGGATTAATCATTTGGGGGCCCCATGCTATTTATAAATGGGGGCCCTCTGCACTGCGCATGAGATGATGGGGGGATGCCGTAAATGCATGACAATCAACTTGCGGTAAAGCAAGGTCAATGTGCTACTCAATCGATGTCTTGAAATAGATGATGACGATAATGATGATGAGGAGGAGGAGGAGGAAGATGGCGACGATTATGATGATGATAACGATGATGATAGGTTAATTATAGCGGTCATAGGCCTACTACATCTGCTAGGCTACTGTTGTGATAACAGGAGATTTAGAAACTGACACTAGCAGATACATACATGTCGCGCCAGGATAGAAAGTAGTCTTAACCGTAGTGGACGCGCAATGTCGGGTATGCTCATTGCTCTCACTTCCTCGGATCGCCGTGGAGTTGCATAATTATTAAGTTCTAGCGATTACTTTAACCTATTTATTTATTATGCGGTGTCTGATGGCAGGAATCGCGAATTCTGCAGGAAGAGGGTGAGAGCAGAGCGGACAACGAAGTGGACGGCAAGGCTATTGAACTGAAGATCTACTACTTGCACGAATCGTTGGAAAGAATCCTTCGGGCTCTGCTCTTCATCCTTTCGACTCTGAACAGCGGCGGCGGTTTCAATCCAGACGACTCTGCCTTCCCTTTCGACCGGTTGAAGCCGACCCTCATGTGTCCCTTGGCCGTCGAAACACTCATCATGGCCCTACCACAAAAGTACAACCTCGAGGTCATCAGCAGACCGTAGACAACACCATTGTCCGGACTGCCGCGTTCCTTGGTCTAATAGCAGGCCCAAATTGTTTCACTGACTGGTGGCCCGATATCAGCCCAATGTTGGCCAACTAACGGGGCTATCAGGGCAGCTGCAGTGGAATACAGCCAACCACATTTGTAAAAGTAATGCATTGTAGCAGAAGACACTATACTGTGTTGCCAGAACGCTGACATGTGCATGATTTCTTTCGGTATAATACACAATTATTACTGTGGCTAAATGCCAGACGGCGAGCGTAGCCATGTCTGATACACAGAAGTGAATGGCTGTAGGCCACAGTGGTTGTACTTATAGCCTGATTTCATCAATGAAGCTTCCCATCCAATCGCCGCTTTTAAGAATGTAGGGCCTGTTATACAGCAAATTAATTATCTGAATCAATTAAAGGCAGTGTGAACCATAAGCAGGGATATCTAAAGACGCGATTGAAACAATAATAAGCTACATGTAAATGATATATAGCTATGACAACCCTATTTTTTTACAATTTTATTACTTTTATGTATATGAATGCAATGCAATGAGTGAACTTTCCAGCTCCTGAAAATTACAGCAGAAAGGTTCAGTGGCATAACTAAGGGTTTCAGCGCCCAGAGGCAAGAGTTGATGACTGTGCCCCCTTTTAATTTTCTTGTTGACTTGTAATTGTTCTTGTCATAGTACTATGTACCACTGGAATTTATTTCTGTGCCCCCATGGTGCTGCACCCGGGGGCGGCTGCCCTCTCTGCCCCGCTTTGTTACGCCACTGGAAGGGTTTGGCCATGTTAATTTTCTTTTGACATTAATGCTGAATTGACCACTCCGTGCACCACAGAAGTAGCTTGCTATTTATAATGCTCTGTGATTTGTTCTTTCTTCTCTTTAAGTTCTCTGCCCTTCGGCAGGTTCCAGCCTCCAATGACGCCACTCCCCTCCGTGCTGTGCCCCCTCCCCCAACTCGCTGCATCCGTCGGCCATCCACCCCAGCATCACCCGCCCCGGCCCCTCCTCCTCTCCCCTCCATGACCCCCCAGAAGGGAGTCCCCCAACACGTGCCCCACCCAGCTCCTCCGTCCCTCCCCCACTGGTGCCACCAGCGATCGCTCCCCATCAACAACCTGTAGCACCTCGTCATTGCAAGCGTTTCTTGGGAAATTAGAGAGGTGGTTTCCCGTTGCCTTCCTCTCGGTGTTTTTAGCGAGACACCATCTCTAAGCGTCGATGTCCTTCATCGTCCGTCCTTCCGACTCCTTGTCTCTGGGCTCGCATATACCGGCGAGGGCTCGGCCGTCCACCACGCACTTTGTTTCCAACAGGGGTACCACGTCCTTTCTACAAATTACAAATGTCTGGCAGTTAATGACCACTACTTGTCTCCTGCATCAGATTATTTGTGTAGAAAAACCAAAACTGTGTATGACAACTATTTGCAAAGTGTAAAGTACCTGCATAACAGAGAACGTGACTAAAGCACTTCACAACTGATGTGTACAAATGCCAATATTAGAATATTGCTGTAATGTAGTTTGAATTTAAACAAAACCAACAGTAAATGCTTTATTGCTTTTTGCTTAATCTTTACCTTGCGGCCAAAGGCTTCTGCGTACACTGATCTGCAAACAATTAAATATGTATATTGCTTGTAAAGATTTTTTTAAATTTTACATGTAGTTATGACATTTGTTGTTTAAAGCTTTCATGTTTATGTGTATACATATATTTCGTGTTTTCATGTGTACACAGTACAAGTTTTCTGATAAAATATTATATGGGTAAATCAGAGTTAAGCTTATAATATCTGGATCAAACTTTGTGCCTAATGCTTCAATGCCTACACAAACAATAATTATGCATACACCAAACATAAAAAAATGTCGAATGTAAACCTTCATACAGTGAATGACCAAAAGTTAGGTGCTTACAGACAGGAATGTGAGAAGCCATTACGTTTACTTCTGTCACGATATAAAATTGGCGTTAAAAAGAGATATGCCGATCCACTCCAAAATATTCCACTGCAATATTTATTTACTCAATCAATCACAGAAAACTGTACTGAATGGCAATATTGTTGTTTTAAAAATAACTCAACACATCATCAATAATGAAACAAGCAATGCTATCTACCACTTCTTGCAGATTAGCATTACAAGGTCAAGCTGAATTCGAGTTACAATAACTTTGTACATCATAAATTCTGTACAGAAATTGACCATAGGACTTCTTATGTAAAAACAATCAATCCCAATAAATAGTTGCCTGTGTCTTCCAGCACAGAAGACCTGGATCAGTAAGTAAGGCAAATGGATTGGCCAGACACATTCAAGACCCAATAGTTGCATAGTTAACAACAACAGTTATAATAAAAAAAGCCAGTCCATATTATACTGTAGTTGTTATCCAGCTTACATCATTCGGAGGTGTATTTACATACCAGTTTAAAAATGAACAATAAATAAACAGCAACGTGTAAATAGTATTGTCAGCTGTGTCAGGTATGGGTCACTCGGCACGATCTGCTATTTAGTGTTGAAGAGACTCTCGTAAATTCCTTTAGTCTGATGCACTTCAACTATAATTGTCATTCCATCCTTGGAGGGCCTGCCAAAGTTCAGAATGCATCAGCTTCAACCTGTCCTCAACTGCAGAGCCACACTACTAATTAATCTGCCAAAGTTATCTCATACTGGTTTATACAAGGGACATGCTCCACTGGCTCCCTGTCGAGGAGAGAATAAAATTCAAGATTCTTCTGCGGAGGGAGGACTCGTTGGTTGGCACTGCACTAACATCAGAGAGCTCTATGTTCCAGCCTCAAGTTAACCAGGTTGGTAATCATTGCGCTCTGCTGATGGAGTAGATACAGATGCCACACTTCCATATGTCAACTAGAGCAGTGCTTCCCAAACTTTTCAGTGTCATGGACCGGCAGGAATTAACTTTCAGGGTCACGGACCGGCAGGAATTAACTTTCAGGGTCACGGACCGGCAAGAATTTTCCCACTGCAGGAGGACCTGTGCCAAATTTATTAATTATTTCTCTTATTCGCTTTTGATCACCTAAGTTCCTCAAAATGTATTAAAATTGATTTAAATACATATTTAGCCAAATATATGACTCTGCTGCCCTTTAAATGCTAGCCTACCAAGTCTGTTTTGTTATGACTTTTAAAAATATAATAGTCATTTCCTGATTCTGAGACAATCTGACCAGTTTCTTGACTCACTTTGCGGACCGGCAACTGAGGGCTCGCGGACCGGTACCGGTCTGTGGACCACCACTTTGGGAAGCACTGAACTAGAGCACATCACGCCTTGTCATGTCTCGGACCCTCCTCTTCACATAGTCTTCCACTGCACATGAGTGATATTGCATTTAACTCTATTTAACTAACATTTTCAAACTGTCTTACAATGCACTTGCTTAGATCCGTTAGACAGTCAAATTAGTCATACATGCAATGACTTTGAGGTACTAGAATTGAGCTATATTAACTGGCTTCATACATACACACATACATACATACAATACATAAATTAACAGTAACATTTTCTGAATTGATCAACTCCAATCTATGTCGCTGAACTCTCATGCATTACACATTACAACACCGTTGTTATAATGGAACCAAAAACGTAGTAAACAAAGTGCTGTGCCCTGGCCTGCCTTCATTTCATCACCAGTTGAAAGCGATATGGTCTAACAATGCTTTGCTTTTTGGAACAGATGCACAGCACAACCAAGAACTTTCCTTAAATGGTGCTATATAAATTACCAAAAACATTTTATAAACCATTTTTAACAGTAGTCATAAACTTCTTGTTAGACAACCACATAAAAAATGCCTAGTAAAAATATTCTCAAAAACCTTATCAAACTTTCGTCCTTGTTTTCTTTGTTGTCTTTGCTTTTGTACTTTTGGATTTTGCGGCAATCTTATTTGTTTTGGGAGATTGTGCATTGAGCACGTGAGCATCCAAGTCTATGGCTGCCAAAACTTCGTCGGAAACTTCAAAGTCGTCATGCATGGGCGCTGTCTTTTCATCGTCTGAGCTTTCCTCCGATAAATTGACTTCGACAGGAAATCGGTTTGATGAAGAAACAAATCCTCCACAGTTGGATGACAGAGATTTGCGATTCTTTGTTTTCAGTCCCTTTGTAGCTTTAAAAATATCAAAAGAAAAGTCACAGATATTTACCAAGGTATAACCAATCAATTATGATATTCATAGACTGGTGGCATTGTACCCTGGAATTACTTGTACTTATTTAGAAAATGTATATTTCCCAATCCTTTTTACAACTTGAATGGTTTCAGATCAATGCAGATAATATTTGGATATCTTTTCCTCGTGGAAAATATGTATTTTTTGTAAAAAAACAAATTTAGTTTAATGAAAAAAATAGCTATATAGATTATTTTCTATTTTGATAGCACCACTTTTTCTATTCAGCAGTAATCATGAACTGATGCCTCAATCAGTATTACAATGAACAACTGTTTGGATTACATTTAAAATACACTTGTGAAATGGCAGTAACACTGTATCAGTGCTTCATTAGATAAGGTATATAATTTTCTAGCACCTAAAGTACAATTTCTGAAGGCCACACAATGTTAAAAGTTGATCTCTCCAACAAAAACTTGGACTTGTTTATGTCAAAGTAGCTTACTATGCTTTCATCAATAAATTGTTTTATTACTTTTAACACAATTGGAAGTATACCTAGGTTTGGGCATACATCCAGATTCATGTGGTAGGAATTGCATTGGTTGCCGATGCACAAACTTATTGCGACAGATTGCCTCGCAGTCTGTCTCCATCTTATCTTATGGAGTTGTGCTTCTCAGCCCCATTCATTCCTGGTCATAGATTTCTTCACTTGCTCTTGCACAGGGTGACCTGGTTGTTCCTCCAGACAGAAAATTTACCATGCATCACAGAAGACTTGCGGTGGTCGGTCCAACTTTCTGGAACAGGTTGTCTAGCATGCTACGACATGAGCTCCTTGGTCTTTCTTTCCCTTCATTCTTTGAAAGCCATTTTGTTCGATCCTGGTTTTCCATGGCTAGGTCGGGAGCACCTTCTCTCTTAAAGAGGCGCTTTAGAAATTTGTTATTACAATTGCAACCTATAACTTGACAAAGCCTTTGTTTGCCCAATAGCACAGAAAGCAGAAAATGTACCTTTGCCCTTAGATGACCTCGTGATATTGTTTTGTTGAGACGAAGGATCTATGTTATTCTGCGAGCGAATTCGGTTGACAACATTTCGAACACGACTGCTTTTGAGTCGTTTCAATTCTCTTGTCTCAGGTTGAAAGAAGTCTGTGATAGAACACTGGGGTTTCTGGTCAAAAAACAACCAAAGGTCAGTTTCTGTTGGAGAGGTCAAGATTTTGACAACAATAAACAAGGTCAACTATAAACAAGATCAGTAGGTCGACAATAACGGTCAGATTGGCAACAATAACAAATGTCACTTGGTAAACAACAAAAGCAGTTCGACAACATTAAACGAAGGTCAGAAACCCTCATGATGTGATAAAAATCCAAACTGGGCTTGATACCACACTGTAATTGGGATAAATAATGGAACAATTAGATGAAACCAGTTGTTACTATCACAAACAGTAAACAAGTTAAAAAAATTTAAAGATGTAGTTCTCTTCGTGGCTACTTTTCAGCAATCGCAAGTTTACCATAACCATGGCCCAACGTTGGCCACTGTGCTTAAGGGTCATGAAAATATATTAGTAAACTTTAGTGTATTCAAACACCTGTGAGACTGCCATTAATAAGAGCTCCATAAAAGCTGGTAAAGATAAATATTTATATGACTTGGTCATTGCATGAAAATTCAAGCATATGACTTAAAACGAGAGCAACAACTGAACATTTTAGATTGTTTTGCTTGCAGGGCATCATAATAAAACTTTAAAATAAAAATACTTAGACTTAAATAGTGAAACAGTGAAAATATAAGGTAAGCAAAATATTTATCTGAAACTGCAGGGTATTAATCTCACCTCTGGTTCACTGAATGACTTCATGAGAGGTAGCACAAGTTCATCAACCTGACTTTGATTCCAACCAAGTTTTGTGGCACCATAACTTTTCTTAATAATGAAAGGAAATAAAAATCAAAGAAACCGAAAAGATGACATTACAAGAACAGAAATAAAAATTTGATTTCAGGTGCAGATAGTTTCAAGTATAATTAAACCTTAATTGATACAGTTATAACTGCTTAAGAATTAAGTACTTTATAATATGTATCACACTTAACACTTATCTTGGAAACTCAGTGGTGGTTTCCAACAGTCAAGTGGTTTCAGAAAGGCAGAAATTTTTAAAAGAAGTTCAGTAAAGTACAGTATATTTTTTAACTCTAGTTGTAACCAAAAGCTCGAGATCCATGCTACCAAAAATAAAATGAGGTCAAAAACTCTGTAGTTATGAACTGCATTTCATCCAAAGAGTAGTTGAAAATTAATAGCTTCTGTGAAAAGGATACTGTCTTAGCAGATCAAGGTCTGGCCTTGTCCATGAAAAGGGTTCTTGTGAATCGTCAATAGTAGGAGACCGGTAGGCATCAAAGACAGCAGCATTTGGAAAACCTACAACACAAAATTTATTAAAATACTAAAATAATATCATAGGAAACTATTAGAGATTGGGTATATGTGACGCCAGGGGTCAAAACCCGTCACATGTCGGTTTCTGACCTTTTTATTCAGTCATATTCTACAATTAATTTGCTTCAAAATACTTTTTACAGAATGACAATATCTTTTTTCTAACTGAAGTAATGCTCGTTTGATTCTTTCATTAGTATAGAGTGAGAAAATCGAATAAAAAATTTCAGAATATTAGTGTCATCAAAGTCCTCATAATCCATTACTTGACTACGCTACAATTTTGCTGGGCATTAGCGGGCTATATTCTGTATCGAATAAAGCAAACGGCATCAAAATCGGATTACTACTTTGCAAATTACGGCAAATTCATAGGCAACTGCTGAATTGAAGAATATTCTATATTTTATACCCCTCTCGCCTATTTCAGCTTCTAGCTCAATATCTAGGAAGCGACAAGCGACGGGTTTTGACCCCTGGCGTCACATATAGGCTATAAAGCACTTAATCCTTAAGCAGTTATAACTGTATCAATTAATTATAGGCCATCAAAAGGTAAACTTTCAATAATATTCTAAAGGTAGTGGGGTTAATAGAAGTAGTGTATCTCAATATATAATTACAGGTAACCCCACCCACTTTTAAATATGGTTAAAATTCAAGAACAAGTCAGCTAACCCTCTGATAGTTTAACTTTTCGCAATTTTGACTTGACTTTGGTTTCCTTTGAAACTTTGCTTTCTTTCTGAGCCTCATTCCACCAATCTCTACAGATGTGTAAAAAGGAACCAAAAGTTAACATGTTCACAAGATCTGAAATTTCTGTGGTCAATATTTCAGCAATTTTCAGGCAAATATTAGATTATATTGAATAGAACTACACATGTGGTCAACTTAAAGGTTCCAAATGTATTTATAACAAACTGGAATGTAAATTCAGGTATTATAATGGACTATATATTATACACAATGTTCAGATATATATACATCTATATGTATATAATAATATTGAACATTTAGCATAACAATCACAGTATATCTTAGCATAATGCTGATTGTTACTGACAGAAAACAATTGTACTTGTAAATATTATAGGCTGCAAAGACAATAATCTATCTAATGATTTTTCACTATAACGTCATAATCAACATCAAATTCACTTACTACAAGGCAAAAAGAGATAAAATTAAACAAGATCAATAGCAAACCCAGTTTCAATAAGGTGTAATTAGTTGTCACAACCTTTATTAAACTCTAATCAAACATGTCAAGTTCAGCAACAAAGTCACATGAAACAGACCTAAATTTGACGAGGCTTTCGATTCCTGTGCCAGGAAACTCGGCCAAGATTTCAACAGCACTGACTGGGCCAATTCCTTGCAACCCCTCAGTATAGTCACTGCCACAGAGCAGAGCCAGTTTAATCATGTCCTCTCTGTCAAGCACTATGAGAAATACCAAAAGAACATTGAGCATCAACGAAACACAATAGCCACAGGTTCACAATCATGGCTTCAATCAACCACCTGAAGCATTTTCATCTGTTCTTACTATATCCTCAATGCATAGCCACTGAACACGTATAAAAAAGTCTGCATTCCAGAACACTGAATCAGCTGTCAATGATCTCTCTTAGGTTAATACAACACATTTTTATTGTAGTATCATGAAGTAATTACTTGTTTCCAAAAAAAACTAAGCTTGAACTTATTATAACTGCATGACAAATATTAGCTTTTCAATAACCTCTACTCATAAGGGCAACTGCTATGGCACAATCATAACTTCACTTAGATCACACATTAATAAACACACAAACCAGATCCTCAATCAGATAAGAATAGGAAAACAGTAGAATTATAATATACTGGTAGACGAACCCAAGACCAAGACAATTGGCAGAGTTGTGGAAACGGCAATGCTCCTGAGGGCAGCATGATGATGATGAAAGCAAATTTCTCTTCTGTAGATTGAATAATTCAGTTTGACCCTATCTTGTTGTGGTATTTGCTACCACATTGACCCTTCTAGTTATGCTCTAAACTAAAATACTTTCCAATCTACTAAACATAAGATTCTTGTAAATCCATGTCAATAGGCAAAGACTTACACAGCGTTGACTTAATGTCAACATGAGTATACAACTCCACATGACGATTCTGATTAAACATGTTCCTGTAGACGTGGCGACCACCAAACAGCCAGATGTCACTATCATCCGTCACGGTGCCTTGCGTCTGATTGGTCAGATCAAGAAAGGCACACTGAGCCTCTGCCTCCATTGGACTAATCACATACGGCACACCAAACAGATTCAGCAACTCCTAAACAACAGTAGAAACCATGAAAGTCTTAATCAGAAAGTTTCAAAATTAACAAAGGAGTAGAGGTGGTTGAGATCTACCAGCTGAAGAACAGAAATCCAAAAATATGTCAAACAGGTTTGTATGTTAACAAAAAAATTCCAATTCCAAACAATGCTCTATAATTTACTCCCCATTACGAACAGAAACTTATATTTAAACCAAGCTTCTCCAAAGAATTATGAGTTATTATTTGAAGTGACCAGTAATTGATTCCCTAAGCTTTATGATAACAGGTCTACAGAAGGTATTAGACTAGATCACACAATAAGAACCATTGTAAGAGAATAAAATGCAAAAAGGAAAGAAATTGATTGAGAGAGAGAGACTAACCTGAGCCTCGACCTGCATCTGGTCCGTAATACTCATTGCCAGACGTTCCTGTTTCCCTCGTTCTTTCCTCAGCTGCAGCATCTCGTCTTCCAGTAACTCATGCATATTCTGCAGATCACCCTGCATTAGATTTAAACAAACAATGGCAATGTACATATAATTTCAGTACAGCTATCACATCGAAATATCTGAATTCCATCTGTTCACTTATGTCCATCAAACAAAGACTTCAAAACTTTGCTACTCATAAATAATTTCTTATCACAGATTAACCAAAAGACTGGGACTACCACTTATTTGACAGGGTGCAGCACAGTGGTCTGTCTGGAAACCATTGGGTGTACAATCCAATGACTGCATTCTAAGCCTACAGAGTGGCCTCCATTTAATGACCCTCGACATTTTGTTCATGCATATTTGTTTGTGACTCACATTCAGATTGACTGACCATAAGCATGCAACAAAAGTGGCAAAAGAAATCAATAAATACATCCAACAGAAACACTGTCCATCTTCACAAGAATAAAGACCTATTGTCCTCAGTTGGACAATTTATGAATAGTTTAACTTTAAAATGCTTACTAATTGACCTGTTCAGACTCTCACCTGAGAAGCACCTTTGAAGGCACTGCTAGCATCGGTTACATCAGCCAAGGCATCATAATCATCCTTTCCTTCTGTCAGCACAGAAACTTCCGCTTCTTCCTCATCCAGTATGACATTCTTTGCTTCTAAACTGGGTTCATCTTGTAGGCCTAAGTAATAAGCTGAATCAGGTTCAACTTCTATGAAACCTTCATCTGTTGGCAACATAAACACCATGCTTTGACAATGCACATATCTTACATTCAATAATATTATTGATATTATTGAATGGAAAGGGGAAGCAGAATTGCATAGGATGATAGCCACCACACTTGAAATTGAAATCAAAAGACATCCGTTAGTCACTCATTTCTGGCTTTTGGTACTTCCTAATACAATCACTGTCATAGCACCATTCAGAACTGAAGGTAAAGCTTTCAAAAGAATATAGTTTGGTTTTACACAATAGATGACAGCACTGGACATGCAATGACTCTGGTTAGACCTAATGCAATAGAACCTGGATGACCTCAACTAAAAGCATATAAACACATTTTAGTGTGTGCTGATCATATGGTGATGCTGCTAGCACAGGGTGTAACAGAGAAACCCATCCCACCAAGCACGTTGACTGTATATCATTTTCCAGATGCAAGGACATGAAATACAACCCATTCTGTGTGATCTGTAGCTGCAGTCTGAAAAACAGTCACCAGTGTAACATGTGTTGTAAACAGTGTGACCTACTGAAGCAGGTGATGATTGATTGCCTTAACCCATTTACCGCCGCTATGAGAAATAGCCACTGCATTATGCTGTAACTGATAGTAGGTCCTCAATATGATGCCAATAGACTTCTGGCAGTGCATTTTTATTGGAACAATAAGTGGTGTCCTAGTTACAGGACGTTGCGTTTTCGCAACTTCGGCAGGAAAGATGAATGTGCTTATTACAATAATGTTCTATTGGTTTATCGATTGTATTAGTATTCGTTTGAATAAAAATGTTTGTGCTTGCTGTCAACTGAATTAAGTTCAATGTCACTTGGTTTCATGGTATTCAGCAAAGCATTTGTATCGTATTGTATTGTATGTGTTCATTTATATAGCGCCGACCACAGCAGTGGCCATTCAGTAGCGCTCCCAGTGTGAGAACCCCTAGAGAAGAAGAAGGTTTTGAGGAGGGAGAAGGCTGAAGGAAGAGACCCAGAAATAATGATAACACGTAGAGGGGAAGGAAGGCTGGAAGGGCATTCCATAGGGAGGGCCCAATAGTGGCAAGAGATCTAGTTTGGGCCATAGTGGTCCTAACTGGTGGAACAAAAAGAGCATGCCTGACCAAGGAGCGAGGGGAGCGAATGCGATCCCTACGATTTTTAGGAGCAATGCCCAATTTGGATTACAGGACTAGGAAAAGAACTTTGAACTGAATTCGAGCTGTGAGAGGAAGCCAGTGCAATTGATTGATCATAAACGAGGAGATATGCATGCCAACTTTGCATTCGATACACGCGTAGTATGAGGTGCCATGGCGCGACCGACAATGCAGTCGACGGCCATCCTCGCTCTTGGCTATGATGTGGTCAGCATCAGAGGAGCGGCGTGGGTTGAACAGCTGTTTCAGCTTGGATGGGATTCCACGGTGAAGCCTTGGGCCTTGTTCTTCGGTACCATCTGCCGAATCATCAGTTTGGTCCTGATGGCTTCACAGCAAGCAGCGAGATGACTACCCTGCGACGAATTCAAATTCATCAACTCTATTGCTGTGCACTCTTTGATACAGAGACCATGCATTACAGACAGTGATGTCAATGCAGTTTGTGAAGAGCGACCACCACCATTTCTTTCCTTTCACTGCAATTCGGTACTTGGCGACGTAATTGTCCATCTGGTCAACCCTCCATGTGTGCATTGTATGATGAAATGTGATTAGACTGAAATCGTAACAACAAAGTGTGCCCAGTGAAGAGTGGTAGAACTGAGTACGCATGGGCGTAGCCAGAAAAATATTTCGGAGGGGGTTTTAAGATTTCGGGGGTTCCATTGGAAATGGTCGCAAAAGTTCGTTTTGTTGTATTTTACATGTAAAAGCATATAAAAATGTTTTAGGAAGCTTATTGGGGGAGGGGGGTTGAACCCGTATAACCACCCCTAAATACGCCCATGTGAGTACGCCATCGTTAATGAAGCACTAGACTGAAATTGTTGTAAGTAATCGTAAACTGGCATAAATTTATCTGAGTTACTATATGTCGCAATGTGTAAGTTACTTATAGCGCATTCCGCCGAAGTTGCGAAAACGCAACATCAAAATTTCGCTCATTGGGGCATCAACATACAATGAGGCATACTATTAAGAAACAAGTAATATTAAACAATCACATAAGTACTTCAATGAGACAGAATAGCTTCTTAGAAATATAACGTCTTATGACAGAAAAAAATTATTGAAGAAAACCACTAATTAGACGTGAAAAACAACAAAGTTTGCGCTACTCAAAAGAATAGCAGACACTCTCACAGAATATTATATTTGCTACCAGCAGACGTAATAGACACCTAGTAAGTAAGACAAAATGAATTTATGTGGGTTTTTCGTGTCTTCAATTTTCCCCCGATTTTCAAACAGTGCGTTGCGTTTTCGCAACGGTGGCGGTAAATGGGTTAAACAGTATCACATTGCTCAAATTAGCCCACAAAGAGTGACATACTGTGTATACACATTGTCTGATATTTGCTAGACACCCATTTTACATGATTTACAGAAAAAAGGCCTGTCTTGACATCATTCAGGAAAATAAGGACTTTCACCAAAAAATTTCTGCTTACAGCCCAAATTTTTAAGAAAATTTTTAGCCTCGAAAGTGTTAATTTAAGTAAGTAAGTAAGTATATTCTTTATTATACCAGTTGCTAACGGCACTCTGGTTTAGATACATATAAAAACATGAAAAACATAAAAACAAGGCAGTGCTTATGACAGGTACTTAAAAGGCTCAAAATTACATGTAAAGAAAACTATATAATTAACAAAACAGTTGTCGTAGCAGAGGTATTAAGACTTTAATGCTAACACTTAAAACAACCAATCAATTACAGTATTCATATAATTCATATTAATTCTTACCATCTGAGGATTCACTCTCACTCTTTACATCCACGACTGCTGGCATTTCTTCCTGGAATAATCCTGATAAAGACACTGGTGACAGCTCCTCAACGTCTTTTAAATCTGCAGAAATGTTTGGTGACAATTTACTGACTGCTGCTCCCGCACACTTATTCCCAGCCTTGTCTTCTTCTAAAGCAACGACTGGTGATATCAAACTCTTTGCTTCTTCAACTGCCATAACAATTTCTGTCTCTCTGCCTTCCTTATCGTTCAATTTGGTTTTCATCTCCTCGCTAGTATCCGACAGAACTACGCTACAAGGATCTGTGAAATCTAGCTTAGGCTTTTTCTCATCAGCATCCATATCCAGAGGCATCTTTCTCTTCTGTTTCACTCCTGAGGTCTTTTCTCTTCGATCATTGTCATCAGAAGAATCAGTTTCTTCACCGCTAAGATCAACTGATCCAAACTCAGTTGGTGCCATCACTTTCCTGTTGGCAAAACGTAATGCACTTTTCAGTGACTCTGATGTCACTTTAAATTCTCTCACACTGCTTTCAAGGCCCTTATCTGTGTCATCGTAATTAGTATCATGTTGTCTAGACGTCACGAAGTCATTCAGCTCAGAGCATTGCTCTTGATCTTCAATTCGATCAAAGCTGTCAGCATTTGCAGTCTTATTGGCTGCATCCTGGACATGACGAAGACCCTTTATAAGGAAGTAATGTGATGAATCTTCAGAGAATACGCGAGACGCCTCAACGCTGAGTCCTGCCACATCACTGCCAACAACATCCATTGCTATATCTCCACTTGTCTTGGCTGTCAATTCTTTCCGAACTTTGTTCAAATGCTGAGATAGTCGACTCTGTTTCATCAGACGATTCAGCTGATATTTTGAGAACTCATCTGAATCCTATGCAAAAGACAACAATTGCCACTCGTATCAATTTATTATACTACTTCACAACAGTAACAGGGTTTTAACCAGCATAACGGAGCAACAGAATTTCTTAAAACAATACTGCTCACTATTAGGTCGTATTATACTTATGTAGCATTATATCAGTAACTCTGCACATGATGCCACCTGTTGATGGGAATCCGTTGGTTGGATCCACCTGTGTGCATGGGTCGGCCACTGGTAAATCTTCTAGTTTACTGTCCATTGTTTTGCCAAGCAATGTAACATTCTAGTTCTTAGAGATATTTAATATCACATAGGCTGATTAGTTTGCTCTTTGAGTGGTGCTATATAAATTTTCAAAAACAATTACAATAGTGACCACTGATCGAAGCCTTGGGCATTATGGATTTGATGCAACATCAATTTTGATGCAACATAAACTTTGAGACAACAAAGTTCTTCTACTTGACAGAAATGCTATCTGCAAAACTTGTATGATGTCCATCTAAGTCAGGCATGGGCAACTTCTTTTAACAGAGGGCCGCTTTAAGGTTTGAAGGGCAGCTCAGGGGCCGTATGCCAATCACGAGCTAATTTTTGCAGATTCATTTGCCCCAGAAAATGAAACTATAATAATTTTATTCAAACTAAAAATTACAGAATAACCATTAAAGCAAGTGAAGATAATTTTTATGATGGAAATATAATTATCCTGATATGTACAGTCCTACACTAAAATTTAAAAAATAAGTTTTATTCAGTTTTAAAAATACATAAATCCATTTGTTTAGTGTGCTATATTTAATGTGAGATCTGGCACTTCTTTTCACGACACACGTCTGGAATGTTTGTTTGCTTTGAAGTTCGATGTGGCAATTCGATATTCATTGGAGAGATTGTCATCTGTTAGTCTGCATCTGTTTTTGCACTTTGTTAGTGTCATCTTTGAGAAGACATGTTCACAAATACCGGTATAGTTGCACCATGCATGGAAAAAGTGCAACCATGCGTTTCAGGCTATGAAAATTTGAATGAAGGGTTAGAATCCTGAGAAATGTAAAGTTATGTAGGACTGAATCAGAGGTACCTCACGAAATTTCCTTTCCAACTCACTGTTGCACTGAAGTACAATCAATTCCATTTGCATGGAGCTTGGTGCTGAATTGGCATCGATTGAAAAGGGAGATTCAAACAATTAAGTCTAGTTCATGAGCAGTAAATCAGCAAACATGGACTCTACTTTCAATACAGTTATTTGTTCTGTGCACTTCTTGATATTTGCAGAATCAGTAAAACATGGAAAATGCACAGTATTGCCTTTTGATATTTGATTTCCCCAGAGTAGCAACTTCGTTTGAAAAGTACTGATAGATGGTTTCTAAAGTAGCGAACCTACCCACTTGTGGTCTTGTTTTATGTAGAGAGTAGATTACATTGATGACTGAGTAGTAAAACTAGTTGACTATTATACTAGAGGTCGGATTCTTAATAAATAAGAAACAGATGTTTTAATGTCGGCCTATGTACAGAAATTCATTTGTGTAGGCCGGATAAGGTTCCCAAACGAGGGCCGGATAAAAGGTCCCCAAAGTGCCAGGTACAGTGCTAATATAAATGACATGCCAAGGACCGGTTCAAAGGTCCCCGGGGGCCGGATTCGGCCCGCGGGCCGCCAGTTGCCCATCCATGATCTAAGTCATATCTAACTGTTTGCTAGTACTAAACCGATCTAAGTAATTTATAATGGGCAGCACAAAATGACTGGCATCTCGTATGCATTTGGATGCTAATACAAAACCTTAAAGAACTCTTAAATGCACAAAAACAAGGTTATTCAACAGAAGTAAGAACAGCAAACTGAAGATAAAACGAAAATGTTAAAAAGCTGTGCATCTCAGTACAGAGTGCTATACAACAAATACACAAACTAAGTTTTCACAGATGAGGCTGGGTGATCTATAAATTCCTTTATTCAGTAATTCTCAGTTGGTCACAAACCGTTGGCATCTCATTTGACTTAGCCCAGAAGGTTCTCCGACGGATGTCCTTGAGATCGGAAAGTATTTCATGCTTGATTTCTGCAGGCAATGAGGCAAAATCTTCAGACTCTGTGTTGATTTTCTCGATGTCCTCAAACTGGCTCTGCAGAGAAAAATGAGCAAAATAAAGCCAAAAAATTTTTTCACACAATTCCACACAACAGATTGTGCATAAAAGAAAAACTTTGACCAAATTTAAAACCATGATTATGCGAAGCATTTTACATCAATGTTCTTCAGAGGTTCCAGAAAACTCTAAACAAATGTCCAGAAATGCACATATAATTATGAAATTATAATAAATTTTAGAAACAAAATCCAAGAAAATAAATGACACAAATGCTTACAAAAATAGTGTCACGTTGCTCCATTCTTCGCTCCCAGGTATTTTCTTCATTAGGTTCACAACTAGATTATTGAAATAAACAAATTATTGAAATTAAACTTTAAAAAAGTCTATAATTATATATAATTCTAAACCAAAACAAGGATTATGCACATAATGCCAATTCATCGACGAAGTACTTCACAAGAAGAAAGAATTCAACTTTTCAACTCAAGAAAATGAAATTATAAAACATTCCATTCGACAACTTAAAAACAACATAAAGTATGAAAGAAATTGTTCCTGTAAATTTCTACTGTATACATCCAGATTTGCATTTTACAACCTCAAAATGACACAGACATTTTTGATATATTTTTGTGGTTCTGCAAAAAACTTGCTCAGTTAGCCTAGACATAGGCAATACTACATACAAAGTGAAGCATCTGCCAATAAAAAAGTTACGGCTAAAGAATGAACATGCATGCAAACATACATACTATACCAGTACTGATTTTAGACTGCATCCCTAAAGTAGTGCGCACTGAAGAACATGCATACAGGTAAACATATATCGTACATCTGTACACCATGTAAACCTCAATGTTAACTGATAAATTCCATTCACATTGTCAAAATATATTTACAAACTGCCAGACTATACTAATACAGATAACAGAACATACAGTGCAGATGACAAATGTTCAGGCAATGGAGGCAGGTTGAAAATGTCCGGCTCTGACGTGTTTGTCCGTGATGAGGAGCCAGTCTTTGCTGCTTTAGACGTTGGATTTATAGCCAGATTCAGCACTTGTTTTTGAAGCAGCCTTGAAACTAACTTCTTGGCAGCTTGATCAGCATCAACAATGGCATTCTCCCGTTGGCGGTGCCTCTGAGCCTGAGAACCAAAGATTTAAATGGTTACTTTATGTCTGTACTTGCATATAGATAAAATAACACCGCAAGTACTCACACTGCCATTAACATCTGTAATCTGCTAAGGTGAAGCTATCATGATATCACTGAAGGACAGGTTGTCTCATTGGTGTACTGTATTAATGTCTGGGTGCTATAACCAAAAGATCTTTACCCAGGACTGTATGTCTGTGCTTACAATCCTTATTGTCATGTAATACACGTATGAACAATTTTCAAACCCTAAATACTGGAAATACATCTTTAATTGAATCTCATAAACTGTTTTTTCCACCAATGTATCTATCTGAACATTTACATAACAATTTTCATCACCCAATTGAATGGTAAAACTCAAGTAATTTTACTAAGTTGCAGAATTCCTGAGTATTAATTAGACATACCGGTAGATGGAAATAATATCTGCAAAATTATCTGATTTTAAGAACTATGACATAAAAGAATTTTTACATCATTAAACAAATACAAGTTTATAATAGCTTAATGGTAACAAAGTCAAAGTTTAAGCATGCAACTGTACTAGCCAGGATTTGGTAAACAAATTAAAAATTTAATAATAAAATGAAAATTTACCGATATTTTGTACTCATTTAGCAACAGGTACATACCAATGTCTGTTTTTTCAGAAGTGGAACACCTCCATCAAAGACGAACACAGGCTTTATGCGATAATACAGCAGTTTACAAACACGTCTAAAGAGAACAAGAAGGTGGGCATTTGCGATGGCATTTCCATGACGATCTCGCATACCCTTGCTGGCTTGGTGTAACCACATACTGACATCTGAAAGAAACATGCCATTCAACAATCAACACAATATAATATTCTTATCACAATTCAGAGACTTTTCTACCTATATTGTGTGGTATGTCAAGTACAAATTCAGATACATTCAAGATAGCTTCAGATAGATTCAAGTTTAGCAATGTCTGAATCACTGAACCAGCAGATGACTTGTCCAGCAATTGTGGTTGTCTGGTTAATCAAAAAGGTGGCCATTTCTATACCTGTCTGTTGTTACCTTGATGCATGGTCACCCACTGTTAATGCAAAGTCTGTGTACTGAATGCACCAATAGGTAGCTGATCCAGATCAGATGCAACAGATATACTACATTTTCACATGACCCATTAAGCATGATTCCGCTTAAAGTGTGCTGGCACCGTGGCTCCCACCAATGCCTATTCAACACGTGAGACCTAATAACACATGGTACAGAAACTTGTCTTGTAGTAATCTGTATCAGCTGTGCACAATGGAGATAAACTTATTCACCGACACTATACCAAAACAAGTCCACAAGAGCCAGATGGCTTGGTCCGTTGGTCCGCTTGGTGTCGGGTCATAATCCGGGGGTCAAGCCGAGGAGACATCACGGTGGAAATCATTAGTGATGACGGTCATGGGATGTTGCAAGAGTGATACCAGGATCAGATAGCTTGAAAAGTTCAGTTTTTAGCCTTGAGTCGAATGTTGCAGAGAGACAAAGCGGGCAGTGCTAAGATTTACAAAAGAGGGGATTGAGTGAACTGATGGTGATCTTTAGGGAGTTTGTTCTAAAGAGCTAAAACAGCATTGATTAAGCAATAAGCAGTGAGGAGACTGGAGAAATAGGGAATGGTATGAGGGGCATTCCAGGTCAAATCAACGCACTTTTGAGTAAAATTTGGCATCACCATCTCTGATTTTGATGAAATTCGGCAAGGCATTAGAACCCATTGAGAAACTCTCAAAACCAAAATTTTAGATTTTTGGGTCAACCGGTGTCCGAGATATGGGTCACTGAACCTCGACCCAAACGGTCCGATTTGCGCCTACCGGACGAGGGTTAAACTGCTGTATCTCAGCTCCTATTGCACCTAGAAACAAAAATAAGATACTTAATTAAAGCTGTGTGAATCCTCTATATGGGCAAGGCATCTAGAAATAGTTATTTTGAGTAACCAAAAAAAAGTAAGCATCTTTAACCTAGTAACCCTGACCCGGGTCACTTTGTACTCTCATAATTTTATGAACTTTTTACCATCCAAAGATCTCATTGTTCTAAACAGTTGGTGAAAATTTCAGAGTGGGATCTCCTATAGTTTTTTTGTTATGATTTTTTGAATGGTCATCTGAGGGCGTGATTCGCGCTCTAAATGAAGGTAGACTATGTTAAAATTGTCTTTTATAGTGTGAGAATATCATTATTAATCAAAAATAACAATTCAGAGTCCTCCAAGTTTCAGTACTAGCTAGAGATTCTGTCTTTCTAGTTCTATTGTAGCAGTTTGCATCTTATGGTCTTTCAGTGTAGACTCAAATTAATATAGATAGAAAGTACTGCAGTAACTCATTCGCGAATGTAATTAATTCGACCACTTTACACTAATAGCAGTGGGAAACTATTTGTGTAAATTCTAAATAATTCACAGAATCAGAAAGTACACAAAAGTTGTACAAATGCACAAAATTTTGCAAACCTATGTGCATCCATCCCTGAGATAATGGCACTTTTTTGATACATCTCAAGGCAAGGGTCCATGCGATAGAGCTGGTGGAACCGTCAAGCACGTTGCTGCATATGCCAGTCTGCAGAGGCCATATGACAACCAAATGATGACACCACATCAGTTGTTCTTGTTTGCAAAGGCAGACATTCCATCAGTCAATTCTGTTTTGCTACCACAGAGGAATACAAGCAAGAAGTAGCTTTGTTGAGCAGCAGACTTGAGTCTCCACTTACAGTTGCTGGAACTCACAAACTCCACTGCATTTGTTCTATATCAACAGAGCAAGTGGAAGCACTTGAAGAAATTCTCAAATAGTCACGAATCCAAAGTTAAACGTGTTCATCAATCAGAGTCTGTTAATGTTCTACAGTCTGTCAATACTGACCATCAAGCTGTGAAATTTGCAGACTTGAAGGGTTACCAAGTATGATGGCTACTGGTGGCTTGGATGTGTAATGCTGACATTTCCTGGACAAAATGAAGTGGAAATAAACTTTCTGCAGTCACATGGTGCCACTCGATCTTTCCATTATCTACGTTCAAGTGATCTACTGAGAATACCGTGTGTGGAGGTTGACAGCAGGACTTCAACCAACAACAAGCACGAGGGCATATGCACTGAATGCCCATGAGATGCAAGCTGCTACAATAGCACTGGAAAGAAAGAATATCTAGCTAGGACTGAAAAACTGTAAATGTTGATTTGACAGAGCTCTGAATTGCTATTATTTGATTAAAAATGATATTCTCCCACTCTAAAAGACAATTTTAACATAGTCTACCTTCATTTAGAGCGCGATTCACGCCCTCAGATGACCATTCAAAAAATCATAACAAAAAAACTATTGGAGATCCCACTCTGAAATTTTCACCAACTGTTTAGAACAATGAGATCTTTGGATGGTAAAAGTTCATAAAATTATGAGAGTACAAAGTGACCCGGGTCAGGGTTACTAGGTTAAAGATGCTTAAATTTTTTTGGTTACTCAAAATAACTATTTCTAGATGCCTTGCCCATATAGAGGATTGACACAGCTTTAATTAGGTATCTTATTTTTGTTTCTAGGTGCAATAGGAGCTGAGATACAGCAGTTTAACCCTCGTCCGGTAGGCGCAAATCGGACCGTTTGGGTCGAGGTTCAGTGACCCATATCTCGGACACCGGTTGACCCAAAAATCTAAAATTTTGGTTTTGAGAGTTTCTCAATGGGTTCTAACGCCTTGCCAAATTTCATCAAAATCAGAGATGGTGATGCCAGATCACTGCGTTGATCTGACCTGGAATTACCCATGATGAAGAAAGAGAACTGGACAGTTTGATAGTGAAAAGTAGGCGAATGTTACACAGTTCAGAGGTTTGAATGACGCTGTAGAAAACACATACAATTTGTAATGGATTTGCTCAGGGACTTTAAGCCAATTAAGTGACTTGAGAACTACAGCTATACATATGTATGTATGAGCACTTGTTATAGCGCCCCTTCAAGATATATACTCAGAGGCGCTCCTGACTACAGCGCGGACGCTGAATCGGAGTTTCACGCCGAAGCGCACAAGCAATTGTGAGTGAAGGACTTGCCCAGGATCCCTACGCGGCGTCTTGAGGTGGATTCGAACCCACAACCCTCCGGCTGCAAGGCACCGAACATATCCCTACACCACCGCGCCCCACGCTGTATACGGTGGTGTCTGGATGTCTGAACTGGCAAGAACATTCTGGATTATTTGTAGACGTTTTATCTGAGTTTATGGTCTAGAAAACAGGGTGCGGGCCGAATCCCCGAAACCCGAATCCCCGAAATGAATTTCGGCCGGATCCCCGAAATTGATTTTCTAAGTCCAACCCCAATGAACATCATCAACAAATACATATAGGCAGTATATCGTATACATCAAGGCCACGCTAGATCTTTGTTATGTTTACAATTTAAATTTGAATAGCTTGGCCGCTTTCTAGAAAACTGTTTTCGGGAAATCGGGCTTTTGTCTGTTTTCAGCGCTTTCGGGGATTCGGGTTTCGGGAATTCGGACTGACCCCAGAAAACAGAGTTGCATTAGTTAATTTGGGATGGAACAGCGCAGCCGGCTATTGTGCAAACAGTCTTATAATCAAGTACGTCAAATTCGACGGTCGCGAATATGCAAGTAGCAAGTGCGTCTAACCGGTGATGTTGGCAGTCTACCTGTGACTACAATTTTTAATATAGAAACCTTGGCAGTGGTTAAACAGAAAGCATGCAACGCGGACAGAACCTACATGTGAAAAGAACGTACCGATTCCGAGAACTTTGCCTGCTAGGGACTCGAGAGTGACAGGTTGTCCAGTCGACTGTAATAACTGCCACAATCCGTGAACACCCATTATAGTTGAATACAACCGTCACTACAAATACTAAAACTGTACTATGCAAAAATTGTTTTCTTGACGATGAATTTAAAAGGCATCTTTAATCAATAGTTATTCATGATGAAACACCAAAAAGCAAACTAATCAGTTTCGTGAATGAAAGGTTACAGAACAGACCCGGAAGTAAACACTTATGAAAAGCAGATCGGAATGTAAACCAATATTTTGATAAAATTTATCTGCTGTTCTGTAGCCTACATTTTAGCCTAGTGAAACACGGCCCGAGTAACATCGGAGAATAATCAAAGCAAATACGGAAACCACTTCGAAAGTTAAAAAACATTTACAAGGAGAACCTCCACTCCTTGGGATTTTCCAAAGATTTTGGAATTAGGGGAATCGACTTCGGATTTGTGGAATTTGGATAGCAATCTGGGGATTTCTTTACTAAGGTCTACAACTCTACATACTACAGTCGAGGATGCCATTGAGGGAAGACGCCATTCACAATGCTTTGGACGACAGAAAAAGGAGCGGCAGTCGGAAACTGTTCAATGTTGTTAGCCTACCGGACTTTTCAACAGTGACAGCGAATCAGATTAGAAGACTTATTCAGTGTGACTTAGCACTTAACAGTTGTGAGTTATGAACTTGCTGAATATGTTGGAACTAGCTGACCAGGCAGGCATACATGTTCAACACACTCCTTTTCACATGGCTTAAGGAACCATTGCATTACTTGAGAGCTGATTGGTTGAGTACTAAATAACTACTATGAAAATGACCACTTTGTATTCTATTGTATTTAGAAATGTATGCTATACTTACATTACAAAAGATACTTACATTGCAGAATATCTCTTATCTCTCTTCCATATCATTATGTTGCATATTGGAGAAACGTTGATGGCAATTGTTTTTTGGGGCTTCCTTAGTCTGTGAAATCGGCTGAGATGCCTGAAGCACCGCCTGTGACCCGTACTATTGAGGAGTGTGTGGTTGAAGGCGTAGGTCGATTCACAGCTCAGTCGAATGGAATTATCCGTGTTGTCTTCACAGATCGCACTTGTCTTGATATGCAGATTGAGCTCAGGCCACACTTCAGACCAGCACTTCCAAGGTCCAGCACAGAAGCTTTGCTGTGGTCGGCCCATCCTCCTGGAACAAGCTGCCCAAGAACCTGCATTATGAGCCTCTTGGCATATCTTTGCTTCTTTTCCGCAGATGCTTGAATTGATTGTGGTTTCATTGTCTTAGAGGTCGGGAGCGCCTCTGAGAAGTATCGCTTGAAGTGGCTCTATTTAAATTTGCAATTACAGTTACTATTAGACATGGCGCATAAATGACCCCTTTAGAATTTGATGCGAAATTTAGAAACCCCCACTTTCTAGACCAAAATTACGCCTCGGAGCATGCTAATCACTGCAGTATCACACACCCCACTGAACCATTCAAAACCGCTAAAACCCCTTAAAACTCCTAATTTTGTTATGTCATGTTCAGCGATCTCTTACCTTGTAGCTGTACCCTGCCCACTGGTGCCCAAAATTACGCCTCGGAGCATGCTAATCACTGCAGTATCACACACCCCACTGAACCATTCAAAACCGCTAAAACCCCTTAAAACTCCTAATTTTGTTATGTCATGTTCAGCAATCTCTTACCTTGTAGCTGTACCCTGCCCACTGGTGACCAGCAGAACAAACAGATGCATTGAGAGAATTTCAAAATGAATAAGGTAAAAAGTAAGAAAGTATATTCTTTAATACAAAATTATAACCAGCTGCCAAACAGCATTCTGGTGAACAAGCATGACTCTGCATGAGCAATATAAATTCACATAAACATCAAAACTGCTGCATACATATCAAGACATACAACTGAACTGTAGAAAAGATTGAACACGCTTTAGACAAGCTTGAACAACATTGTAATGGAACACATAAAAAGAGAACCATCATCTCTCTGTTTTAGCGCAACTGTCAATTACACCAGTAACACCAAAATGCAAGAATCAATTGGTCGAGTAAAGAATATTCGTACTTTTTCTTACATATGCAATCAATGAGTGCTGTTGAATGCAACAACAATCAGAATTTCAAATAACAAAATATAACAATTCTTCAAGCCACTTGTTCTGTTTAACTAGGCCTCAACAGGACCATTATTTTCCCCATAGACCTTACGCACCATTATCCTATTTACTTAGGCCTAAACAGCTCAATCACTTTTCCCCTAGGCCTTTATCCTATTTACTTTTCCCCTAGGACCTTTATCCTGTTTAGCTAAGCCTACATGTACACAGATCCATTCTATGCTCTCGTCCTAAAAAGCCTTATTATTCTATTTCCCTAGCGCTAAACTTATCCATTTACCTAGAGGCCTAAAAATTCCTCCTACTTTCAAATGCAATTCCTCTGCAACTTTTCAAACTTTTGCAATAAGACTTCTTAGATTTTCTGAGGTAGACTCTTAAAGCTAAATCAAATCATGTACACCAGCAAAACAGAAGTGACAGCAACAGTAATGATGATGATGATGATGATGATAATAATACTGATAATTACGACTAAAGACAGTGAAAGCAATGACAATAATACTGATAATATTCAGTGACAATAAAAGATAGTAGTAATGATGAAGACAACAATGATGATAGTAATACAGAGCATCAACGCAGTTGATAATGAATGTTAGAACTGAAAAAACTAGTTTATAATATTTACTACTTGCAAGCAGCCAGTCAAGTACAAGCAACAACAAAGTGACAAAGAACAGACCTTTCTACAACATAAACAACATTAAAAATGAGATAAAAAGGCATTTTGATGTCCAAGCGATCTGTACTAATTACGGCACTGATGAAAAGTCCAAATAATTAGAAACAAATGCAAACTCATAAGTAATGAGGAACTTGCTAGTATGCAAAACCAATAAATATACTCAAACTAATATCAATATTAACCTTGTGAAACAAACTGGTTACTGTTTTTCACATTTGGTAAACTTGTAACAAAGAAGGCAGCAATTGAACAACGTTAGTTAAGACTTGAAAATACCAGTCAAATTGTAGGAAAGGCCAGTCAAACTGTAGGAAAGGCAAGACAAAGTGTAAGAAATGGCAATTCAGAGTGGCAGACAATATCATTCATGCTTTAGGATAGGTCAGTCACAGCACAATAAATGGGAAGTCAAAGTGGCAGCAAGCAAAGAACGACCAATCTCAGAATTACGAAACATTTGTCAGAAAGGAAAGATTATTACCATAGGATATTGTTATGACACATTCTGGTCCGCTCTGACCACTCTTCACAACACAATGTTTTTCCCTAACAGTTAAAATCACCAAGAAACACTGACTTGTGAGATCAAAGAAGACAATGTACATTACTAAAATCTACTGACTTCTGTAGCACCTTTACACCTATACAGAACACACTGATAGCCTATAAGCAAAATGGTATTATAATTATTATTATTATTATATGAAGATTTATATAGCACAAAGTTAATATAACTACACCATAAATGAGCTGAGAGGTATATTCCTGAGTGTCAGCCTGGCACAAAAGAGCCAGAGGAAGCCAACCACACCAAAGCAGACAAAAAAAGGGAAATGGAAACAAAACAAACAGCAGACACAGACTATGTCTAATCTAATAACTTCTATAGCAACATTATCACAGGGCATCAATCAATATTTATGCCATGTGAAATCAGCCAATCAAGTGATTCAATCACTAAACTTCACATAATTAATACACCTACAATAAATGCATCAGAACAATAGATGTCACACAACCACTTACGTTAGTCTTTGTATTGCAAAGTAATTGGTCAATTCCGACAAGCCCCGAAGAATAAAAGGGTCCTTATAAGCACATGACTCACAAATTCTTCAGGTAAGGCAAAACAAAATAAGAGTAATAATTATTACTACTTCGGCCTTCATCAAGTGCTACTGTCTAATGACATAGCACCAATTGACGGCACTGAGCTGTACATGAAGTACTCACGGGGAGATTCTAACACACAGAATCCACAATACAAGGCAAGCGATCACACCAATCAGCAACCGTCATTCTGCATTTTTTCGGTCTCGAGATGGTCTCAAGACCAAGACCACAGTCTCGAAACCACATCACTGTCACGTTGTCAAGAGAAAGAGTATCGCTGAATTTTCCATACCACAACGTTCCATCTACATTCAGCCAAATATCATTTATAAATTGCGATAAAGACTGCACTAAAAAGTCTTGATTGAATGCTATGTCCACAGACGACTGGAATGTTTAAAGTTCAACCTCTTGCTGCCTAATCTTTATAACGGATGCTTGTGAAAGTGTAGTTTTCGCAATGCTTTTTGAATGCTTCTATGTCAATGATATACTGAGGAACACTTGTTGGACAATTTTCCTTCTTTCGGCGCTTTGGCTCTCGTACGTCAGTTGCCTGGCTTCTACCAATCACCTACAATATATCGATAACCAATGTGGAAATCTCTTGCAGTTATCCAGTAACTGATCTCAGTTACCACAGAACATTCTTCAATTCATATCTGAGTTAGCTATGAGAACTGGAACCATCGTAAACTGACGAGGAGACGAAGATAAAGATAGAAAAGGAGGCAGAGCAGTCCCTTAAGCTAACCTGAGAGGCAGCCACGGGTATAAAGTGCTAGCGACTTCATTTTCTTAGCCTTGGCATGTGAGGTCAGATGGCCAGTCCTCTCCCTTGTTGTCTCATCTTCCCACAAACACAGTATGGTGAGCTTATAGATGAGTTCGCTGGCGGGGGGGGGGGTAGTATAAGTCTCGAACCAAATTTCTGCCCTGGCCAGATTAGAACCCCGACCTCTCGGTTGACAATCCAGCACACTGACCACTAGACTATTGTACACCCAAGATTCAGAAATGTGGCCAATGTGGTTGCGTATAACTCACAATGCTAAGAACTGTGGTTCGAAACACGCTGCAATTTACCGAGAAATGACAATCCGTAAATAGGCCCATACTAGGTGGGACTTATCCCTATTGAAGTGCCTACTGCTCTCCAAATATTAGACTGTGTTATTACATTATTGAATGAGGGAGGTAACATGTTAATATTTACTATTGTTTAATACTATATGTTAATGTGCTTACTGTGGGAACAATAAAAATGTCCTTAAAAAATGAGGGAAGAAATTTGTTCTCCCACTTTGTAGAGCAAAGCTCTGCCTCTGCATAGACAGCCCCTTTAAAAAGCCTCTCAGAGGCATAATCAATAAGGCTATATAACGTTTATAAAGATCTGATAAAACGAAGTCATCTTGCAAGACATGGGACTCTGTTGCTGCCAATGATGATTACCATGACACTCAGCTTTCTCGTGGTTGGACCAGTGTTGAGGTGTTCCTGGGCCCAGATCTTCACATCATCCAGAGTTATTGATTTCAACTCCTTAATCTGAAGAACAATTCAAATTACAATTTCACTTTTAATTGTAATCATAATTGCAGTTCTAGATGCATTTGTTACTGTAAACAAGTACTGTCTATATGCTTCTTCTTCTTCCAGTTCCCTGCCCTTCTGGCATATTCAAGCATCCAATGGTGCCACTCCTCTCAACAGTGCTGTGGAATGGGGAAGCAGGGTGCGGATTCAGGGAGCAGGTGAGTCTAAAAAGCATCTGATGGCACAGAAATTATAGCTATACAGTGACAATGTCTCCTAATCCAGTAGACATATAAAAGCAATCTTAACGAACGAATTAATTACTACCGGTACTACCATAACGTTATTAATTTGATCAGTTAATGATAAATACACATCCTCAAAGTGTAACGAGCCTTTGAACTTCTTCATTTTGAGGTCAAACAGTACATAAAGCATTTCTGCTTGAAGAAACAATACCAAGTATAGTAGTTTTGTTGTCTTTTATTACCCTGAGTAGGCTTCTTGAAGGGGCACTATATAAATTCTTGAAATGAATGAATGAACGAATGACAGTGAATGATGAAATGTACCTCCTTGATTGTGCCATCAAAGGAATACGTCTCGTGGAGGATTTCCTCCCACGTCTCTTGGACATCTTCCTCCAGGTTCTGTGAATCCAGCTGTCGTTCACTGATGGCTGTTGACACCTGTAATGTAAATCAAAGAATGCAATAATAATATTCTTCATTAATTCAAACTTGCAATATCAGTGTTAGCGCTTGTGTGTGTATACATCAGCGTGATAGGTTTCATTAAATTTGGTGTCTTTTGATGAAGTTATCTCGTACTCTATTAAGTTTGAGTTGGAATTTGCTTTGATTCTTACATCTGGCTCTAGCTTTGTTGTTCTTGTTGATTTTGGACAGTCTACTGAGTTATTTAATCGAAGTTTGTTGCGGCCTTCGATTACTGGGTGGACAGAAATTATTTTGCAGTTCTCACCACATCTGTGGCATAATACAACTTAAAAGAAATTTCTACTGTGGTGGGAATAGCCACAAGTGGATTTTGAGAGGCCTAAGAGCAGTTCTTATAAGACACAATGTAATTGTCTTGATGTTCACCATCCAATTACATGAATTACAGTAATTTGTGTTAGTATTGCTTATGGAAAAAGTTAGTTGGACAGAGCACAAAACAGACAGTGGTACTACAAAAGGTGAGGGTGGAAAGATCTCTGATGGCTACAATATGAGGGAGACAGTGGAAGCGGACTCATTACATACTGAGAGGTGACTCCCTCTTGAGAACTAAACAAGTGTGTTTTAGACAGATACCAAATGTACATAATTTGCTGTCTATAATGCACTTGTTTAGATATTTTAGATAGGTACAACACCTTTGTGAGTTACCGGTACTTAAAATGTGCTATATTAAGTGTTCTAATACATGCATACATACATACATCTAATCTAATCTAATCTAATCTAATCTGAACATTTGTAAAGCGCTTCTCACAGCAGAGCTATTCAGAAGCGCTCTCAGCGTGACAGGCCCGAGAAAAGAGAAATGTCTTTAGGCAGCGAAGAGATGCCAGTGAGATTCCATCCAGAATCCTGCTACGAATTGCAGGGGGAAGGTCATTCCATATTGATGGACCCACTACAGCGAAAGCCCGATGCTGGGTTAATGAGGTTCGCGACATACATACATACATACATACATACATACATACATACATACATACAGACAGACAGACATACATACAGACAGACAGACATACATACATACTGCATTGGTGAAAACTCACCAACTGATCAAAGTGTGATTGAGTCATCTTCTGTACAATGATGGTGTTGTACTTCGACAGGAATGTATCCAGGAGGGCGTCGACGTAGTCCAGCCTAAGTAGTTTCACACAACATGTATCATCGATCAAAGTACTTCAGTTTAAGTAACTGAATACATAATGACTTAGATACAATACAACTGTATTTGATATTGCTCTCCTTCCAAAGTTCACAAGTGCATTCAAGACCATACAATAGAACACTGATGGTGCTGAGCAACTGTGAGCACAGGACTTGCTCAATGTACTTACACAGTGACTGCATTGGTGGAGGTTCGAACTCATACATTCTGCATTACATGCCGAATGCTCTATCCATTTGGCTACCATGCCCCCATTAGCAGAATTACACAATACACCAGCATATTAATGAAAGCATGCATTCAGATGAATGGAAGTTATTCATGAATAGGACCTAGTTACTGATTGCCAATTCATACACCTTAGTAGCTATGGATAACAAGCAGATTCTGCTGAAATCTGCCAATCTATTTCTGCTTCTTCTGCAATCCTCATACCAGTGTCGCTTCTCCTTTACCGCAGTGTCGCTTCAAGTGATCATCAATCAGCGCCCTGTACATTACAATAATGGTGCTATAGAAGTCATTTGATTAGATGAGAGTAGATTTTGACTTTAACTTTCCCCCAGATTGTCAGGACAGTCACCAAACCTAAATTGTATGGACCTTAGCAGATACTGTGCATAAAAAACATGTGCTCGATGTTGCAATTTTTTAAAAGGGCAACTTACGTGAAACGTGACGCTTGGGTGCAAATTCTGACAGACACTCCAGATATTCCATAAATTTCCTTGTGAAGGAGTTCAATATCGTAGCATATTTGTTTTTTCGTACGAAATTGGTCGAAGATCGGTCCCTCCATTTTCTTCTGCAGTGGAATATTATGAGCATTAGGGAAACACAGAAATAAATTGGTACTTGCAAGCAATAGTTTTGTCTTTCAATTCTAATCAGAGCTCGAGGGTACGCATACCCTAAAATAGAATACGTTAAAATACGTACGTACCTTTCAAAAAATAGAATACGCGTATGGTACGTATCATACACGAAAATTTATTTATGGTTTACTCGGCGACCCATAGCCTACGTATAATTTGACATTAGTGCATTAAGTGCAATGTATGCTGGATAAACATAGACCTACAATATAGCATTGGAGCAATTTACTACGCTGTATACTGGGTTGTTACTGTTTGCCTAAATTAAATTGAACATTCTTATAATGAGCAATGACGTGGTTAACGTATTTTTGTATTGTTTACGTACCCTATTACGTACCCTAAAATAGGTACGTTAAAAACATACGTACCTTTCAAAAAATAGAATACGTATGGTACGTACCCTCGAGCTTTGATTCTAATAATAAAAATAATAAGACAGTATGTATAGTGTCGTAGCACAGCTGAGACCAAAGGAAATGGCGCTGTACATGTTGTTCAAAAATTCAATAATGTCTTGAGCTCTGCATCTACATTTCAAATCCTAGTAACCATGTTCTTCAGAATTGCGAATATCATTTGCATGTTTACAGCTAATGCTGCCATCTGTCACTAGTGACGGAAGTTCGATTATCCATTTGCCATGTGTTCTGCCAATGCATTGCTGGGCTATTAAACTGGCAAACAATGATTCATCTGGCTTTGCTCATTCGCTTGTGTCTAATAATATATATATATATATATATATATATATATATATATATATTAAACTGGCAAACAATATATATATATATATATATATATATATATATATATATATATATTAGACACATATACATAAGCAAACATATTATTATTATTATTATTAAGATGAATCATTGTCAGTTTAATAAATAAATAAATATATATATATATTAGACACATATACATAATATTTCAATGGGCTTGGGTGGACCATCAGTTGATGCCGTGTGCAATATACAATGGCACTACAGAAGTTACTAATTAATAATAATAATAATGTTGTCTTATTGCATTTCAGTTTTACTTCAACTCCCTTCGACTCCATAGCTTCATTCGACTCCAAATCTCCAACTAGCAATGAGCAACCTGTTATGGAGTTAGTAAGAAGTATAATTAATAAAGCTTCCCAAAAGCATAACAAGGTCCATCAACCTTTTCCTCAGTGGGCAAACAATTACATCACCTGAAACGTTCAAATAAGAATCTTCGACACATCGGTCGGCCTTTGCTCAAGAATGTGATCTGCTGTTGGTCACTATAGTCTTTATTTTCTTTACAGAAATCCAGACACAGGCAAATGTATAATGGCAGATTGTGCATCTTTGCCTTACAGTGGCCAATTGGTGAGAGCACTCAGCCTGTAATGCGGAGAGTATGAGTTCGAACCTCATCCAAAGCAGTTACTCTGTGGAGACCTTGAGCAAGTCCTTCAAGCGCAATTCCTCTGCACCATTAATGTTCTCTCATAGGCCTATGGTTGTGTGCACCTCTGAGCTTTAAAAGGAGGGCACTATCAAACACAGCTGTATTGTATCTAGTACCATTTGTATTTATGACCTTGAGCAACACATTCAATGTTGTGTCATTTAGCTCTGGAAGGAAGACAATATCAAATACTGTTGTATTGTACTGTACTGCATTACTGTTTCCAAAGATCCTAATAACTGTGTAGACTGTAGAGTAAAGATCAATTTCCAGCACAACATTCACATTTGGTGTTATGAATGACTTACGACGACTAGTTCAACAATCAATCGATGACGTATGTTAAGTAGTCCCAGTTGGTAATAGTTGCAAAGGACCGAATTTTCATCAGTAAGGTTTTTGTTCATCATGGAGACTGTTGACGATCCTAACGGCAACTTTGTGACATATGTCTGGTAAAAGATGAAAGCATCAAAACAATTTCAACTTTGCCTGAGGTAATTAAAAAGTTTGCATTGTATATTGTGTTGTTTTCAAACACTTATAAAACACCTCTAGTAGGTGAACTGTTCAGAGGTGCTCCTACTGCTCAAGGCCACGAGAGAAGGAATAGGTTTTGAGAAACGCAGGGGGTAACCAGCTAGAATTTGAGAGCGAATAGATGGTGACAGTGCATTCCAAAGAGAGGGACCAATTGAGGTAAAGGACTGGGACTGAGCCATAGTTGTTCTAGTATGAGGAACTAGAAGATCAAGTCTGTTTGAAGAACAGAGTGAATGATGTGAGGCGGCTGAAAGAGGCCGGAGTATTACAACGGGGCAAGACCCACTGTGCTTTGAAGACCAGAATGAGGTTTTTGAATTTAACATGTGCAGAGAGGAAGCCACTGCAGTTGTTCAAACATGAAGGTAGAAATGTGACAGTAGCGTGGTAGGCATGCTATTAAGCTGGCAGCCGCGTTATGACCAACTGCAGAGGTAAAAGACGAACCTTGCGAAGACCAATGAGAAGGGAATTACAGTAGTCAATTCGGGAGCATATGAAAGTGTGAACCAGTGTAGTGATAACAGAAGACGAAACTGAACACCGAACCACCGTAAGATGCCTTAAATGAAAATAGGAAGAACATGTAACATTACGGACACAGCGTAAGTGCTGCATAATGGGTATTGAAATTAAGCCACAGTACATGATTTTTTAGCGGTCAATTGGAGATTATGCAATTCACTGCCTGTTTCTGATCACCATCCAAGTCATGGGCGTAGCGAGGAAAAATTTTGGAGGGGTTTTTAAGATTTCTGGGGTTTCCATTGAAGATTGTCGCAAAAAGTTAAGGTTTTTCGTATTTCGCATGTAAAAGCCTAAAAATATTTCCAGAAACTTATTTTGAGGGGGTTTGAACCCCGAAAACCCCCTAAATACGCCCATGATCCAAGTTGTCTAATGTTGGTCGGATCTGGAGTTACCCATTTTTCTGATTGAAAAACAGTTTGTAGCAAAAGGGTGTGCAGTCTATTGGGTCTCACAGAAACTGACTAGTTCTTTCCTGAAATCTGAAACCAGTTTTGCATATATTAAAATGGTCCTATTTGGCCACGCTGGGGTTGGGAGCACCTCTGAGTAGTTCCCTTGAAGAGGCGCTATATAAATTCAAGTAATGAATGAATGAATATATATGCAACCATCACCTGTTTCTTCTTTTTAGCAGTCCCTTGAGCTAGCCAGAGAGGCAGTCATGGGTATGAAGTGTTAGCAACTTCATTTTCTTAGTGTCGGCATACGATTATCTGATTATTGAAGAAGAGAAGAGCAGTCTCTTAATTCAGCCCTGAGGCAGCCTTGGGTATATGAAGTGTCAACGACTTCATTTTTCTTAGCCACAGCATATTTATGAGGGCAGATGTCCAGTCCTCTCCGCCGTCGTAGCCGAGTTCGCTAGGGGGCGTAGATGGAGTACAAATCTCTAACCAAATTTCAGCCCTGGCTGGATTTAAACCCTGACCTCACGGTTGACAATCGAGTTTATGGTCAGTGTTCTCGTTATAGCCGAGTTGGCTAGGTGCACAGATGAAGCAGAAATCTTGAACGAAATTTAGTGCTTACAATTACAATCAAGAGTAGAATGCCAACTCAGCCAATTGTTAACGCATCCATCATAGACTGAGCATGTCACCCACTGTATGGCAAACATTTATGCATGTTGAAAGCATAATTTAATATTCCATTCACATGACCCAACCTGAGATCGATCTCTTTAGCAATAATTGACTCACTTTAAACGTCTCTGGGTCTGGGTCATCATTGGTGATACCAACAACATGGAGAATGAATTTCTCCAGCAGTGTGACCTCCTAATCCAACAGAAACAGGACACACTAATCAATCTTATTCTCGCATCAATGGTCATCTTCCAAATATTGACCAGATACAACTTGGTTTTGGTGAACAATATGCCATTTTTGCAAACACTCAAGTTATAGCTCAAGACCTATCTTTTTAAACTATCATATGACCGTCAATGATTTTACAAATCGTGTACAGTGCCCTTTTCTTCTGCCTTGGCTGTGCTACGACGCTATAATGTTAAAAAGTAGCATCTCGCTGTACTAAGAACAAAGTTCTATTGGTCACAACAAAGAACCCAGAAGGGACCACAGTCCCACTGGTTAGGGCCACCAATATACATAGTCAGTTGCTAGATGGTTAACAGAGGTTATCTAGTACAGAACAATTGCATTATAAGTATCAAGAACATCAGAATTATTAACATACTGGTACAAAACATTAAACCTTAACTAAGAAAAACAAAACTTAAATAATAATAATAATAACAATAATAATAACAGCTACTACATCCTTGTCAATTGTAGCTTTTAGTATTGATGTTGATTGATAATAATAATAATAATAATAATAATAATAATAATAATATATAATAATAATAATAATAATAATAATAAATAGTTAATATTCAAGTCCCTGAGGGATCCTGTATACCTCGGGGCATAAAAAAATAAATAAAAAAAATAATAATAATAAATAGCTCAGATGATAATAATATGCATAAGTTCCTTACTTCTGCAACAAAATTCCCTTGACAAAAAATCTCCATAAATGTGTGCTTGTAGAACTTCTGGGCAAATTCTTCCAGTGTTTGAATAGTTACGTTCAAAAGGTGATCCTTCTTCTGGGTGATTGGGAAATCCTTGGTCATCTGGAGAGACCTTGTTAAAACTCTGTAAGAAGAAAAGATTTGTTTTCTTATAAATTGATTCTAATCAATCAATATTAATAAGACAATATGCCACATATTGTACTAACCTTAATTGGCTGATGTAACAATAATTGTTCATCTCACTGAATATTACTGTTACACACTTTAACAATGAGAGCGTACCAAAAGTGAGTGGGAAACCAACACAGTTGTCATTAAAGTGTAAATAAATGGTGGGGATGACCAGATAAGAAGTCTCTAATTAAGTTGTCTGATATTTTCTCTACTATTGCAGTGTGTAAATGTAAACTAATGATTGGTCATGCATTTGATTCAAACTTGATAAACAATAAAAGAAGTACTACCAACATGGCAGGGACAGTCTTCCGGTTTCCAGTATCAAACAAATCGATTACAGTGTTTGCACTTAAAGGCTAAAGCAACCACCTACTGATGCCCTCTGCAGTGATAATCGTGCTACAGAAGTAGATTAGAGTAGATTCTCAGCAGAGAATATTCAGTGTTGTTCTTAGTTAACATTAGCATCATGGGGACACAGTTGGTGTGGGACATGGTAGCCAATTAGCTAGAACACTCACCTTGTAATGTGGAGAGCATGGATTCGAGCCTCCTGCTCTGAGATTGTATTGTATTGTATTGTATCTGGACATTTAAAAAACGCCTCTAGCAGTAATGAACTATTCAGAGGCAGGAGATGGTTATATAAGGACCTTGAGCAAGTCCTTCACTTAGAAATTGCTTAATTGCATTGATCAATGATTGGTCATAAGCTAGTGGCGTTTCATTAATGCATAATAATAATAACAATAATAATAATAATAATAATAATAATAATAATAATAATAATAATAATAATAATAATAATAATAATAATAATAATAATGCCACATCTCCCTTAGGTCTGGCTCCGCTAAAGTGCCGCGGAAAGCCACCGAGTTGTACCGCTGGACAGTAATAGGGAGACGCTGCAGCAAGAAGCAGGTCTCTCTGTTGTCTCCTGTGGACAGCGTCAGACTACAACCTAGATCTGATATAAAGTTTTGGCCAATAATAATAATAATAATAATAATAATAATAATAATAATAATAATAATAAGTCCACTAGCTGTCCACGCGATCGTGCTCGCCTTCTAGCTTCACGAGCACCTCATTCTGGAGACTGGATGCTAGCTCCCCCTGTTACTGCTTTGGACCTGCGCCTCTCAGACGAGGAAGTACAAATCGCAGTCGGAGTGAGGCTAAGGACAACACTCTATGAACCACATCTGTGCCACCACTGTCGACAAAAAGTCGACGCAAGAGGACTTCATGGGCTGGTTTGCAGAGGAGGCGGCGGAAAACATCAATGACAGTATGTTAAACGACATCATCTGGAGAGCACTTGGCAGAGCAAAAATCCCCTCACAGAAAGAACCTCTCGGCCTGTCAAGAGAAGATGGAAAGCGACCAGACGGTGTCACGCTGATCCCTTGGTCACGTGGACGATGTCTTGCATGGGATGTGACAGTGCCCGACACCTACGCCACGTCTCATCTTGGCCATACATCTACTGGAGCTGGGGAAGCCGCCGAGCGCGCAGTTGTCTCCAAGAGGGTAAAATATTCCACCATCACTACCACCCACGTTTTTGTAGCGGTCGCCTTAGAAACTGGCGGCACTTGGAGCAGAGAGGGACTACAGTTCGTTTCTGAGTTGGGAAGACGGACAAGTGATGCAACCCATGATCCAATGGAGTCATCATACCTATTCCAGCGGATCTCAGTGGCTCTTCAACGGGGGAACGCTATCTGCCTCTCCGGGACACTGCCACCCATCTCTGAACTCTGCTGAAATGACACTACATAATAATAATAATAATAATAATAAATAATAATAATAATATAGTGTCATTTAGGCTAGCATGGAAAGCGGATCTGATAATTTATTTGAACAAGCACTATAAAATTTAACACCTACAATTAAAAAAAATAATGTTCAATGTTTTATGCCTTCAGCTCCTAAGTCTTAATGAGCAAAATATTCAAAACTGACAAAGCATATTTGATGCTTCTACTGAGTACAGAAAACAGAAAAAATTACCTGTTCAGTTTATTGGGACAGATAGGTGTGCTGACATAGATGCTGGTTAGTTCTTCGTATGCTGATTTGAACACATCAGCAGTCACCTCAAATTTACTAATTGTGTACATTACTTTCTTTATAAGATCCTGCAAACATAAATATCAATCAAATTTTATCTGTATATTGTCTATGTGGCTGGCAATTACATGGCAAAGTTTGACTTTGCCAAAAGTCAATAACTGCATATAAAACTTAGCAAAATTATTTTGATATTTTTACATGCTTAGCAGTTCCACATCCAGAGTATTTTATTTAATCGTATGTAGTTTGATAGACCACTAATGCTAGTGACAGTGGTGGTTCACAGAGAAAACATATTCACAAAAAGGGTCACAAAAAAAACATTTTTGACACATTGTAAATATGTTATAGATCCTGAGTGCCCGAGTGGGTTGGTAGCCCGCTCACCACGCCGGCGGCCCGGGTTCGCTTCCCGGTCGGTCGGTTTATCAGAGATTAATTTCTCGGATCTTTACTGCGGGTGGCTCGGTCGCAATATAAATGTGGAGTACAATACAACACAATACAACACAACACATTATATACTGGGGTGCGGTGGTATAGGGGTATGTTCGGTGCCTTGCAGCTGGAGGGTTGCGGGTTCGAATCCACCTCAAAGCCGCCCGGCGTAGGGACCCTGGGCAAGTCCTTCACTCGCAATTGCTCATGCGCTTGGGCGTGAAACTCCGATTCAGCGTCCGCGCAGTAGTCGGGAGCGCTTCTGAATGGGCAATCTGGTAGGGGCGCTATAACAAGTGTTCAAATACAATACAATACAATACAATAATGCACACTAAATTTTGCTCATAAATTCACTTTAATTATGATAAAGAAATGTTTATGTTAACTATAGATTTAATATGAATTACTTAGTTAAGTTTCATTTATATTAAAAAAGTTATCACATTGGTTTCACAGTTTTGATATGATATATTAGGCTAACAAGTCTGTCAAATACCAACCATGATTGCAACTTGCAATACCGAAAAAAAAACATTTTTGACACATTGTAAACTCCAAAAACAAAAAATACCATTGGGATTTTTAGAAAACTTATTAATTGATCTATGCTCTATCAGAAAATGCAATAAAAAATTATATTTTTGTGACCCTTTTTGTGAATATGTTTTCTCTGTGAACCACCGTTGTCAGATTTGGTTAACTTTGATGCAAATATCCAGCAGATGTAAATCAGTTATTGTCAAACTTTGCCAAGTAATTGCCAGCCACATAGACAGCATACATATAAATGTGAATGCATTGTGCCTGGTACAAATGGAGATATTGATCACAGATTATTGCAAAATTTAGATATAAAATGAATATGAAGATACCCTTGACATTTAATTCAGCTCAAATTATAGGACACACAATAATAATTGTTATATTTTTGTAATCTATGCAAGAAACTGTACAGAAGAAATAAAATCATCTAATTTGGTCTAACAGCTCTAAAGCTATCAATTCCACATGGAAACAATATGGCTGCCTCAGACTCTGATAGAATAGTGCTGCAACCTACCAGGGCCCTCCCACAATGCAATTAACTAAATAAGTAATTAGGAGAAATCAGCTTTAGTTAATGCGGTATCAAATAGAAGTTCTGTTAACCTTAGTAACTACTGTATAATATTATTATAGTATAATTTTCAGCCAAGTAAAAGATGACATTCACCTTCATAAAATAGTGTTTTGTGACAAATTATTTACTTACTTTAGTGAACTGCACTGTGGGATGTCGTTGGTAGCACTGTATTCTATCCGAGTCTGGGGCAGCTATATAATCTACAGGCCTTTAATATTATAAATCAAACCTCACCGGAAGCTTGTGGCTGAAACCGTGGAAAGTCAGTTCTAACCCATGATTGTATATGTTGATCTGACATCTGAAAAATCCATGAAATTATAACTAAATTATAATATTTCAATAAAACATGAACAGTCAACATTAAAATTTGTACTGCTGATTGTGATGAAATAGCATTCAACTAGTGACGAAATACCTCACAAATGAAAACTCATCACAGGTGCTCATAGGCGTAGCTACATTGAGGCACAAGGAGGCAGTTGCCTCCTCTTGCTTTTTTATATACATGGAACTTCCATTGACTAATGGCCCAAATGACCAGGACTTTGCCAATGGTCTGTGAAGTTGCCTCCTCTTGAATTTAAGTCTCGCTACGTCTCTGTAGGTGCTCCCTGACAACGAAAGACCACAAACAACTACAATGGTCTTCAACTGCTGGTAAAATAGAGGCACACAATGGAGATGACGGTTGCGTTGCTGCTGGCAATTAAGCCAGTTCCATGTTGTAATTGTAATTACTCTAATTATGGCAATTTTTATAGCATCATCGGAGGCAAGCCACCATGCACACCAAGCAGCAACAATGTATCAGGATGAGCTACATGGAAGCAATTTCACAGCAGTGCGTCCATTCGCAAGAAGGCGACAAAAAAATTGTAAACAAAGTTCTGCTGAGCGAAGCGGCAAACTCCGCTAAGTAAGCGGACATTTATTTCAAAGGCGAAGCAGCAGATCGCTGAGTAAGAGGTCATTAAATTCAAATACATGGGCAAACACGGGTTCAAAAGCTATGCCTAGCCCTACACCCTTGCAGCATACTCTTTAACTATATTTAATAAAAAAAAATCATGCCTGAGACAAAACCCGGGCAAAGCCGGCTAAAAACACTAGTAGGATATAAAACATAGCCAATTGGTTAAGAAAAACCGAGCCCGGCTAGTACTTGGACTGCCATGTAACACCAGATGACTGTAAGACCGTGTTGCCAAAGGTATGTTGCCTTGGCTCAATGCTTATGTAGAACACTTTAAGAAATTCAGAGGTGCTAAAAATCTCCGAGTTCGATTGAAAAGACAAATTTGTAATGAAATTAAGTTTAAAATATATACTCCTTGTGCACAAGCCTGAATAGCAAGAAGTAATTATTATTTAGAAAAAATAAATATTATAATGATTAGAAACAGAAAACGAATCATTTACATCAGACTTGCAATATGATTCAAATTGTTACAAATAAAAATCACACTTCTGGAAAACTAGAAAATTCGGAAAAAACAATTGTCTTACATTCTAAAGGCTTATATCCGTTTAGCAAAGCAAGACAACTAGCATTCTCAATCCACTGATTTAGACAATGTAATCAGGACGCATTTCAACATCTACCCCATATGTGGGGCGTGGTGGTGTAGGGGTATCATGGTATGTTTGGTGCCTTGCAGCCGGAGGGTTGCGGGTTCGAATCCACCTCAAGGTAGGGACCCTGGACAAGTCCTTCACTCGCAATTGCTCATGCGCTTTGGCGTGAAACTCCAATTCAGTGTCCGCGCTGTAGTCGGGAGCGCCTCCGAGTAGAAATCTTGAAGGGGCGCTATAACAAGTGCTCATACATACATACATACACATGTGTTCCCCTGGATGAGCAGCATAATAGAATCAAAACCACATATTGAGACTTAAAACTGCTTAGAATATTGCAATGGGTTTTCCTACTGATATTGAGCTACATTTTTCACTATTGGATGTATGCGTTGTTGTCAACTGTGGGCATTTGTTTTGTGCTAATAAAGATTATTTACTCACTTAAATTTGGATTTTTACCTGAGATGAGCAGCATCAGCTTCATAACGCACCAAAGCAACGAGATTCTTGATCGCTGTGATGTACAACTCCGTAAGGCATAGCCTGAAACAAAATGATTGAAAAACAATGCTATGTGTTAGGCAGAGCAGACAGAACACCTCAGTTTAATCTAATTGATATTGAATCAGACATGTTCAGACAAACTGGTTAGATGTCTTGCATAAATTTTGTGCCAAACATGTAAATGATATAATATAAATGATGACATAACATCAACTAGACTAACACTGATGGGAACAAGACAATGGAGATCTTTATTCGTACCCATATCCGTAATATGGCTGGCATCAGGAACTGATGATGATGATAATAATATAAAAAATAATATAAAAAATATGATTCCATATATCAGTGCCTAACATACTCAGAAATGCCAACACAGAAATGCCCACAGCTTTTTTCGTAGCAAAAAGTAGTCATCTTCATGTACACTTACTGAGCTGCAGTCTGGTCTGTTTCGACATTTCTGAAGACGATGTTGAAGTGTGCTGTAATTAATTAAAGAACGATTAAAATGAACAATTATTTAACTTCAAGTGTTTTTCAGAGGTAAAAGAATAACAGACTCTGAAATATGTCTAGCCTCGACTGCATCAACTAGTTTGAAAGAAAATAAGACTGCTGGACAGTGAATCAAGAGCTCGACGTCAGTAATCTCTGACCCAACCTGGTTGTCGGGACTGAAACTAGGATCAGAAATATGTAAAAGCACTACAACTGTGCAAATCGAAAGAAGTCACTTTGTTACTATAATTTAAACATCTATGAATAAATGCCAAGTTCAATAAGGTCAACACAGACATAGGGTACTTACACAGGCTACCTCCAGTTACAAATAGCAAGCCTTTGAAGGTGCACGGCTCATTATTACATATAACCCCAAAACTTCATGTCGGTATGGGTAAAACTGAGTATACCTGTGCCCATAGTGCTCCTACCCATAATCCGACCCATGAAAATGCATACCTGAATATGAAAATGCCTAACCTACCTACCTACCTACCTACCTAACTAACTAACTTAACTAAACTATCTAACTAAACTAACTAACCTACCTGCCTAACCTATTTGAAAATGCCTAACCTACCAAAGACTCCTACTCACCCTTAGGCACGCGAAATGTGCGGTCTGGCGAGAACCACACACGGCTCACACGAGTCGATGACAACGGCTTCTCAAACTGAACAGATTCAAAGATTGTCACAATTGTAATAATGGTAATGATAGGTAATGGTAATAGTAATTGCAAATTTCTATAGCACCACTTCAAGAGAGACTCATCAGAGGTGCAACCGACCACACACAATGAAACCACGATTGAACAAAGTGGTCTTCAAACGTTTGTAAAAAAACAGATTCTTAGGTAGCTTATTCCAGGAGAACCACAGCAAAACTTCTATGCTGGACCGTGGAAGTCCAGACCAGACTGGATGACCTCATTCAAATTCTGGCATCAATGGCTTAAGCATGTTAAAAGGCGGCAAGAATTAATTAGACTACTTAACGGAATCAACCTTTTTGCAGCGGTCCCATTAAATCATAAATGAAACATTTTTGAAACTGGATTCGTTAAGAGTGATAATGACAATCAGACTTTTAAAAATTTCATCACATGCTAAATTTGTGACATAACATCAGAGTATATATCGCTGTATTGTTTTTTAAGTATTAATTTTCCACAGACCAAAAATATGTGTGAGCATCGGCGCCTTTGGCACCATGGCTCCTGATGTCATCGGAACCTTTTAAACTATATAGTGCAAAATGTCAACTCACATCTTTAGCGGATGGAAGCGGCTGAACTTTTAGCTCAAATTTTGTAGCTAAAATTGAAGCAAAAGAACACAATGTACAAAGTAGCAGTGCTCTCAACTTCCAGTCAATCATTATACCTAAACACATTTGGTTAGTCAGTTCGAAGGAAAAGCACAGAGGACTGGTGGATTTAACACTTTAACAATGAGAGTGTACTAAAAGTGACTGGGAATACAGTGCAGCTTGACTTTAAAGTGCTAAAAGCCTAGCCTACACCTCCTAGCTCTTTTCTTCTAACTCCCTTAGTTAGGTAACTGAAACATGTTGGGGGTCAGGAAACCAAAATATCTCATAATTCATCAGTTGTCATCAGATGCAACACACTAATAACATTAGCTTTTCACCTGTGTTCGTGTGCATTGGTAATCTGCAAAATTTTCGACCCCCAGCTCTTCATTTGTGAGACACAACACCATTAACAAAGTTACACAAGTGTCATCTTACCCATGTAGCGGTTTGGTTTAGGAAATGACAGTTCAGGTAGTTGCTCCTCATTGTCTACAAAAAAGTACAAGTCATGATTTTCATTGTTCCTAGTCGCTTAGTGTAAGCAAGACACACAAAAAGGTGATCACAAGATTTACAGACAGACACCTGCAACAGAACAATAATAAACATGTAATATGCACAACATTGTCTCCACCCACATGCAAACTGGTCATGAAAGTTGTGTTGATAAATCAGAGCCATAGAACTGATCAGAAACACTTTACTTAAGCGTTATATCACTTTGCTACAAATGAGTGTCTAAGTTGTTTAGTTTCTGTTAGTTCTAATAGACTTCTTTTTGGGTTCATCTAGACCCAAGGGGCTTCTCTGGACTCCATATGAAATTTTAAAATCAGTTGCTAACCTATAAAGACATGAACGTATTGATTGCTGAAGGACTGACAATATTAGCAAGAAATCATTAGGTTATACCCAAAATTGTACATATTAGAACATGAATGGGGTCAGCTTGAACCCCAGGAATGTGGGTGAGGGTTATCAAACATGCATGCAAAATACATACCAGAATTCATCTACATTTTCATCTTAAATAAAATTGGCAGAAGATTTCCTTAGCAAAACTTTTTACCTGTCCACAACTGCAGCCATTCAGGTGGTATATCTGAAATGAGAAAATGACATCTATAGCTAACTCGTATCTCTTTATCTCTACAAACATATTCTATAATGGTGCTTAAAACACTTTGAACAAACTATAACAATTGATTCATTCTCTGTCATTCTCTGTTGCAGTATCTTCATTGTACCATTGGAGACTGTGGCAAAACTCTGTAGATTGTTTCATAGTTTTAAAGTTCCTGAATCACTGACGCTATCTGTGCCATCATATTCTCCATCATCACTCTCTTCAAGAATTTTTTTAGTGCTTCTTTTGCACTGTATCGCACTAAACCAATTATCGCTGTCATAATATCTGTTCATAAAGTAGTCTTCGGATCTATAAAAAAACAGTGATGATAAAAGCACTTGAAATTCTATATTTAAAAAATAACCTTAATAGCGAAATCGACTTATAGTAGACGTAAACAATGAGCGATATACAGGAGACAAATTCATGAAATACCGTGAAAAAATATTGGATAGACCAAAAGCAGCACAAGCTACCCGGTAATGCTATGCTGGGGTCCATCAGGACCCAAGTTGGTTACATGAGGATCAATCTGAGACCATTTAAGTGTGACTAGGGATAGCATTTAAATGAACTCTAGTGTGTAAGTTGACCCCAGTTTATGATTGCATCTTGTTCCATACACTATAAAATTCTTGACTATGCTTTTTGGAGAAATACCTTGCACAAAGAATGGTGTGTTGAACCAATCCTCCGTCTGCCACACGGCTCCAATTTCACCCTCAAATGACTTTGACCATAACGACAAATTCATCTGGTTACATCTTAGTTTGTCAAGACACGTGTTTATGTTCTACAGAAACAATGGTTCAAAGACAATTCTTCAAACAATGATTCAATACGATACAATACAATACAACTGCATTTGATATTGCCCTCAATCAAAAGTTCAGACAGAAATACACACACGATCATATGACAAAACATCGATGGCACTGAGCAATTATGAGTGAAGGACTTGCTCAGGGTCCCTTCACAGTAACTGCCTCGGCTAAGGCTCAAAGCTGTAGTCTTCACGTTACAGGTCATGCGATCTAAGCAATAAGCCACCGTGCCACAGCCATTCACTTACTCACAACACAGACACAAGACAATATCATCAGATAATTAAGACATAAGAAAGACAATTCTTCAAACACTGCAGTATGGCATAGTCAAAACTACTTAAATAACCGAAACTACAATATTTCATCGCGTTTATGAAAAGTTGCTAGTGAAGGCTGCCAACTATAAATTTCTCGTAACTACTTTACCTGCACCACGCTATTGGCATGCCTATCGGATATTCTTCCGGGATGAAATAAGCGTGATAACACACAAGCACACACCTACACACTACATACACACAGGTTAAAAAAATCAGAACCTTTTCATTATATTCGGTAAGAAACTGTCCAGCTATGACATCAGCCAGGTCATATTTCTGCAGATTTGAAGACAAGTGGTGTACGTACTCCAGTGGATCTTGCTGCAATACAAACAAATGCGTGATGATATTCATTCATAATTCTAAGAGACGCTATGCAATGTTACAAGACTTTTAGGGGTAAGTCCATTACAACAGTGCTACTCAAACTGTGGTCCACGGCGCGGTACCGGTCCGTGAGTGATTGATTACCAGGTCGCAGAATGATTACCAGAATCCCAATTTTGATCATACCTAAATAAAATACGAAATTGTATAGGTAATTGTTTGTTTTGTTCGAATAAAGTTCTAATTGTATTTTATTTTGCTTCTAAATGTTTTAAACGTTATATATGCTCTAACTAGTATAGCTGAAGTCAATCATTATTCATTGTATATTGTGCTGTTATACGTGACTTTGTTAAATGGGACTTTAGTCCTTTCAGATCAGCCTTTTTACCCTACGGCAGAGATGCTATAGGCCTATGCTGTTCTAAAGATGTCACAACTGGTTTCAATGAATGAAATGAAAAATTAGATTATATCAGATCGAGTTTGAAATCAATAGATTACAAATCATTAGATTGCATCAGGTCGAGCTGGAAATCATCAATTTACATCAGGTCGAGTTGCAAATCATTTGATTAGATTGACCAGATTGGATTTGGAGTTTGTATATTGCTTTACCATCTCCAGCCAACGAAATTCTTGCGAATCAACGTCATACATGTCCTTCCAAACATGATACTGTGGTCCCATCAAGCGCATCAGGTGAAGGTACTTAAAGACAATACCTATGAGCTGCAAGACAAACCAATGTCCATTTAGGAAGGCTATAATAGAAAGTTTTATTATAATTATTGTTAATTAAATTTGTAATGCGCACATGGTCACACCAAAATGTGAATCTGAGGCGCGGATAATCAGCCGCCAGTAGAAGATGCAGTTAGATATCCAAGTGCTTGAAGGTCAAGCAGAAATAGTGAGTTTTGAACTGCTTTTAGAAGGAAGTGAACTTCAGCTATGAAGACAGAATGGCAATCGATTCCATTCCTTGTGGGAAGAAAGAGGCATGGAATGCACACGAGCCCATAACTGTAACAGTTCTGCATCACAGTTCAGCTAGAAGACTCATACTTGACCAAGTGCTGCACACAGTCCTTATGTTTGACATAACATATCACACACTTTTACAGTACTGACCTTAGGCAGTATGCAGTGATGGGCAAAATACTTTTCAAAAGTATTTTGAAAATACAAAATAAAATACTTTTGAAAAGTATTTTGAAAATACTTTTACAAAATACTTTTCAAAAGCATTTTGTAAATACAAAATAAAATAGTATTTTGAAAATACTTTTAGAAAATAGTTTTTCAAAATACTCTTGCGAAATCAAAATTTTCTATTTTTATTGCTACTCACTAGTGTGTACCACTATATCGCATTAGTGTGCTTGACAGTGATCTGTAGTTTCTAATGACTTGAAGCATTGATATAACTGTAATTGCAATTAGTAACTTCTATTGTGCCGATGTCTAATGCACAATGAATAGACCGATGGCACACCATAATCAAGCCGTAATCAGATCAATATCCAAAAGATCAGTCCTTAGCATTAAAACAGATAGGCAGCCTATGATGGTGGATAAGCGGTTTCAAAGAGACAATTTCTAAGTTGAGAACGAAATAAACACAAACCACTGATCAGAGCGCACATACACAGGAAGGGAGTTCCAAAATGTAGGTCTAGCAATGGAAAAAGCTCGTTCACCAAGAACAGTTCTTGATATAGGTATGCATAATGCAAAGAAAAAAATACCAAACAGATCGAGAACCATGATATATATCCTGATACAACAAACTCACAAGAAGTTGATGTGGCCAGAATATTATTAATCAAGCATTTTTACATTAAAATAATAATTTCGGCAGACATTTGGTAAGATTTATTTCTGAAAAGTATTTTACAAAAGTATTTTGGAAAGTATTTTGGAAAAGTATTTTAAATTCTTCAAAATACTTCTTAAAACTATTTTGAAAATACTTTTACAAAATACTTTTCAAAAGTATTTTGAAAATAGAAAATAAAATAGTATTTTCTATTTTGAAAATAGAAAAGTATTTTCAAAATAGAATTGTGCCCATCACTGGCAGTATGCAACCTTTGTGACCACATAGGGTGCGCAAATTTGATGACACCTTCTATAAGAATTCCCAACAATAATGGATATAAGTTGCAAAACTCTTGTTCTCAAATTCACTTACTTCAAAAAGCAGCTCAAAACTCACTATTTATCTAGGCCTAGATAACACAAGAGGCATGGCTTATGAATGTACCACCTTAAGCTTCAATTGGCATTCATTGTGATACGTGGTGACTGGTGATCACAGGCTGACAAATTTGAGTTTGCATAGGGCCGCTAAAATGCTAAGGCTGGCGCTGTACACTTACAACATATCACACGTCACACTGATAAAATGTAACATAAAAGCAACATTTAGTTAATCTCAACAAGTGCCTTTTTGTATGTATGCATGTATGTATGAATGAATCTTATAACATCCGCCTGAATGCATGTAATGTATGCAAGTACATAATGTAAGTATGAAATGTATGTATGTAATGTATATATGTACTGTATGTGCATGTACTGTACGCATGCATGCATTATGTATCTGGGCTTTTACATATCACATTAGTAAGAACCTCTCAAAAGTGTTATGCATGTCGCTAAAGGTTTTAAGACCATTTTCAAAACTTTAATGACGAGTGTGTACTAAAATGTATGGGAAAACCAATTCAGCTCGTTGTTAAAGGTTAAGATGGAAAATGTTTGTTGCTCACAGCCAAATGCAACAGTTAATAAAAGCACCTTTAGACTCGTGTTAGCTTTACTAATGCAATCCAACCATTGATTAGCCTTGCTTGTTCAATCACATGAGCCTAGATCACAAAAGAGTTGAAACGACTTACCTCTGGCACATTCTGCAACCCTTCTTCAGTCAGAGAAAGTCGAATAGAGAATTGAGCACAGGTGCTGTTGTGGAATTCATCACTCTCTGCATTGCTGATGTGAATTCTTTTTGCCCATTTCCTAGAATTTACAAAAAATCCATCGAGCTTTATTTTTTAAATTTATATTTTCCATAACCTGAGACGTGGCCAAATTTGGGGATACGTCCGCAAAGGCGTGCGGCAGAGTGCAGGACCTGGTTCAGGCACCCCAACCGACCAGCAGGGAGGCCAACATAGAGTGAGCAACAGTAATCAAGTCTGACTGTGATAAAGAGTGGATGAGTGTAGCGGTGGAGTCTGAAGTAAGTGAGCGAGCAACAGTGCGGAACTGGCGTAACTGATAGTATGAATCACGGTCCATGGATACACAGAAAAGCCCACAGAGGAAGACCAATCATAAAAGTGGAAATTGTAGGAGCTTAGGAGAGGCTGGTTCAACAAGGATCCTGGAAATTGTTGTCATCCCAATGTAACGAATGCACGAGAACCTGGAAATTCACCATTAAAGCAATCAAACATGCATGCACGTATTTAGATGTTTATATATTGCCTTTTGTAAACTCTGGCCAACCACAATATTTAAAATCAGTTCTTATTCCCCAGACTTATCATTATTCAATGAGGTCATCTGATCATCTTTGTCTGGTCATACCGAAATCAAGAACTGTTCTTGGCAAACGAGCTTTCAGTTGCTGGACCTACTTTTTGGAACTTTCTTCCTGTGTCTGTACGCTGTGCTCAGTCGCTTGTGTCATTTCGTTCTCGGCCGAAAACTTACCTCTTTCAAATTGCTTATCCACCGTAGGCTGTCTCTCTGTCTCTTACGGACTGATCTTCTGGGTGTTGACCTGATTACGGCTTGGTTTTGGTGTGCCATCGGTTGATGCCTTGTGCATTAGACATCCGCGCAATAGAAGTTGCTAATTACAATTAGGAACCTATCAAATGTGTACCATGCATGCACATATTTATTGTACTATAGTTATGTCTGTGCATTATTATCAGTGGCTGATTATGTGAATTTGCTTTGAACCTGCTTTGATCCGCTGCATCAGAGTAACCTATCCGACTACCCGTCAATGCTGCCATGACCCCATTTAATTCATTCACACTGTATTTTTTTTATGTTTGTATGTCTGTATCTGGACTTTTATAAAGGGCATTTTAGGAACCACTCAAAAACGCTAACAACACGGGATCTGAACAGGTGCAGTGGAGCCGCCAGGATTTCAGGTTGGGGGGCTAAAACTCCAAGCCCTTCCCTTTTGTCCCCTCCTCCCTGTGATTTGCAGTGATTGCCCACTATTTTTGGGAGGCTGAGCAGCAGTAAGGGAGGGCTAAGCCCCCCCTAGCCCCCCTCTGGCGCCGCCACTGAACAGGTGGGTCTTAACATAGCATGAAAAAGTAACTTGAGCAGAGTTTAAAGGGTCAGCTCAAAACTCAGCTGGAAGATTGTTCCAAAGAGATGGATCAACATATGAGATTGCATGATGCACTCGTGTTGACGTACAGCAGTGAGGGACCTGAAGCGCTCCATAGGCAGATGAAAGAACCAACAAGAGACCCAAATGAGCTGAAATCAGCACAAACAGCTATCGTATGTATGATGGAGCAGAGCCAACCAACAAAGTCCAGTCAAGGAGGACGATGATCTTGAATTTGATTCTGTCCTCGACAGGAAGCCAGTGGAGTGTGTCTCTCAAATATGCCGAGATTATGCTGCTGCTGCTGCTGCTGCTTACAACTACTGTAACTCCATTCTAGCATGGCTGCCAAACTGAAATACATCAGCTGCAGTCAGTCCTCAACCGTCCTGTCCCAGTGGTGGTTAATCAGCCAAAATACTCACACATATCTGAATGTATGCAAGAAACGCTGCACTAGCTTCCTGTCAAGGAATGGAATCAATTGAAGATCCTCCTGCTTGAATGATTCACAATGTTTGGCACTGCATCAGTACATCGTCAAAGAGAGAGTCAGTCAATCACTAAGTTCTGCTGTCTGTGAAGACTTACAGGTTCCTCATTTCTGTACATTGATGCAAGTTCATTGGGTTTTCTTGTGCATTGGACCTTCCATTTGGAACAATCTTTCTTTATATGTACACCGTGTTTCAATTGATTCAGCTCAACAGACTTGTGGTTACCAAACGAAATGCCTTAGCAGCTACTCTGCCTCCTCTGACCCACTGGCAACCAGACTCGGATATCCTTTCATTTTGCCTACCCTTTGGACAACCTCTCTGACTCGACAAATTGCTCGTGAATAAGCTGGTGTACAACATGTAATATGCAGATGTGTTTCTGTAGCGGCCATAACCAGTAGCAGAGGTATGCACGCCTAAGATATAGCGCAGTGATTACTTGTTGCGAAGGTACGAGAGTAAGCTGCCATAGCCTTCATCGCCAACCATTTTTGCCAAATAGCTCAGTGGCTTACTCCTGTAACATTCAAACATTCAAACAATATAATACATATATTAGTTAATTTAACTGAAGTGATGCTAAAACCACTGAATAAAAGTTTATCAGTAATAATGCCAAAAGTCTGTGTTACCTAATGTGAGATAACATACTACATAGCTGTGTTGGAAATCTGTGAAAAAATTAAACACCACACAATCCATATATAAAATTTACAAAGTTAGTCATGATGAATAGACCAGAATGGATCAATGTGTCCTGTAAACCGAGATAACATTAGATCGACCATATTTCAATTGGCAGATCACCTACTTTTTGCTTTGTGCAGTTTTCAAAATGGTCTAACACATTCAGTTTTTTTTTTTTATAGTTTTTTCAGTATTTTACCTCATTCAGATCAGTAATCACAAAGCCTATTATAACAAACCCTCAAACTTCTTGGACTTTATATTTAATATTACCAATGTTCAGTGGTTGCTCAAATATCAGTATTTGTATGGTTATAATTAATAAAACGCCATTTTCAAACTGGGCTGGAGTCAAGGGTAATGGGTGAAACTGCAAAATTTTACTGTGGCTAGAATCTGCCCATAGGACTAATAACATGGTGAAAATTTGATAGCAGTACCTAACAAACTTCCTGAGTTATTAGCAATCAAATATGCCTCAGAATTATGTCTTTCATGAGCTGTCGCTAAACCACCAGTATAAAACTGGTCAAATCTTGAATACCATGCAAACACTATGAGCTGATATTTTGCTAAGGCTTCCAGACATATGTTTTACAAACTGACGCAATATCATCAAATTCTGAGTGGGGATGTTTCTGATTTTTTTTTATTTCACATGGAATGACCCCAAGAGTATTTTAGAGAAATCCCTAAAACAGTAATTCAGTCTTCACCGGTAATTTTGCAGCTGACTCTCTAGTGCCCAAGTCATTTGCAGTTGACGAACATTTGTTGATGGCAAGACTGCAAAGCAACCAAATGACATATCAAAGACAAACACAGAACAACGAGCTGTAATGTATGAAAAGTTTCATGTACATACATATGTTCAGGTACACTGTATGAATTATTGTAATTGTAATTGTAATCTGACATTTATAAAGCGTAAACTCAATAGTGTTCCTCCCAAAACCGTCCCAAATGAACCAGTGAAATTCCTGTCCAATAAAATACAGACTTTAGGCGCTTGCAAAACTATGGAAGAGACAAACTAAGGAGCTTGAGCCACAGCTCTTGAGAAAAGCGACACCAGCTGGTGGACCCAACATTACACACATACCAGTGAGCATGCACATAGAAGTGAACATGTACCAGTATATAAAAGTGAACATGAATATACAGCAAATATAAAATACAATACAACTGCATTTTGTGCTCCTTCCAAAGTTCAGAAGTGCACGAGAATATATGACAGAACATCGATGGCACAGAGCATTTGTGAGTGAAGGACTTGTTCTAGGTCCCCACTAAGTAACTGCCACAAACGAGGTTCAAACCTGTACTCTCTGCATTACAAGCCAAGCACTCTAACCAATTGGTCACAGTGTCATACATGTACATAAAGTGAGGATGTATTTTTCAAAAGAGCCATATAGCCCAATCCAAAAAGAATTTTGAGTAAACAAGGCCATAGGTGCAACTTTGTATTGTGATGGTGGTGCCAGACTGCCGCAATTTCTAAGTGGAGGTGGCAGTAGCCACCACTTTTTCTGTACCTGTGCTTAAATATTTCTTGTGAAATCACAGCGTTACTTTGGGAAGGGTTGGGTAGATGAAAGAGAGAGCCAAGGAAGGAGAGGATTGGTCACCACCACTTTGTGGGGCAAAGTTATGCTCTTGAGCAAGGCATATCAGAGCAGCTAACGTTTGGTTGAGCTAAAACTGTCACAATTCCACTACCAACATAACATATGATAATAAAAGCAGCTTAAAGCCTCAGACTAAAAAAAAATTATAATTACATAGATTGTATGTCTGTTAAGTTTCAGTCCGACCACAACATTAGTCAATCATTGTATTTTATTGTATCTAAACATTTATAAAGCACCCCTTGTAGTATAAACCATACAGAAGCTCTCCCAGTGTGCAAGACCCTGAGAGAATGAGCAGGTTTTGAGAAAAGAGAAAGAGGCCGAGAGGCTGCCAGAAAGAATTGTGGTGCGAGCAGACGAAGAAAGCTAATTAATTCATGGCATTCAATTCGACTTTTAATACAGGTCTCTAATTTCTAAACAGTTCTAACCAGCATGTTATAGACTACTGGTTAGCATGCTGGACTATTAACCAAAGAGGTCATGGTTCAAAACACCATCAGAGCAAAAATATTCTTCACAATTTAAAGATTTTGGCTCCATCTGTGCCCCTAGCCAACTCAGCTATAATGAGTACATTGACTGTACATTGTTGGTGGGAAGATAAGATGGTGAGGGAGAGGACTGACCACCTGCTCTCAAATGCTGAGGTAAATAATAATGATGTTGCTAACACTTCATAACCATGGTTGCCTAAGAGGGACTGCTCCTCTCTTCTGCTCTTCTGTGACAAATCATCATTTAAAATAATTTAAAAGCTAGTCATTTCTCACATACTTTTGTACATCTGGCAAAACCTTGGTGTCTGGAAAGGGGGCTAAAATGACAATGCAGAATATACTAAAGACTTTTGAGACAGCTCCGTTTTACAAACAATATGCAATGATTACTAACAGCTAGCAACGATCTGAATCTTTTAAAGAATCCTTTATCAATATGCAATGATTAACTGCTAGCAAATATCTGAATCTTTATCGACTTCTTTAGCAATAAACCAGAGCAGAAATTTAATTCAAGCTGTACCGATTAAACGGCCATACGCGTAATCAGGCCGATTATTAGAACAATCGGTATAATCGGGTATCGGCAGAATTAATCGGTTAATTGGTGCCGATGTCAAAATTGTGTCATAATTTAATAATTTTACTTGAATATATTGCATATTCCAAGTTTTTCATCGATTTTCATCTATCCTTTTATGTCCCTTATTATTTACGCATTTAAACATATCGTTGGCAACTTCCCAACTTTATCGAAATGTCCACCCTTATATATTTGTGACGCTAGACTACTGGTCTATGTTTCGAAACCGAACATTTTGACTAAACAAATAATAAATATTCGGTCTCATAAATTGGGTAGTGACAGTTTAATAATCGGCTATACGCGGTATCGGCATAATCGGCAAAAAGCGATATCGGTACAGCTCTACTGTGCCTCCTAGCCAACTCAGTCACAGAGAGCACACACTGACTGTACACTATCAGTGGTAAGATGAGACTGTAAGGGAGAGGCCTGACAATATGCCCTCATAATATGTCAAGCCTTGTCAAGGCTATGAAACATGAAGTTGCTAACACTTCATACCCTAGGCCACCTTAAGAACCCAATCTAGTATATCAAGGCTATGAAAACAATGTCTCCATCATTAGCAATGCATGGCTGCATGCAACAAAGGATATTCATTGTTGAGAAACTAAGCTTCATCTTGGCTAACAGATGAAACAAAATATGAACAAACATATCTTAAGAATGGCACAGAGCTGACAGAAATGGACAGCATCGAATCAGAATGGCTAAATTTGGAATTTGTTTATTGCACAAAACAAGTAAGTAAGTAAGAATATTCTTTATTATTAGTAGTAGGGTTACGGAAGTTAACTATTAATTAATGGATTAATCATTAATTAATTTTAGCGATTAAATTTATTTTTAGCGATTAATCAAAGCCGCTTGTTATATTCAATAAGGTGCCAAGACTGTTTTGTGTATACCTGCCACTTCAGTTCCGTGTGAGTGACTTTTAGCTCAGGGTTATATTGTCAACAAAACACGTTGCTCACTAGAACCTAGCAGTGTTAACATACTGCTTTGCTTAGGTAATTGGTTGAAGGAAGACATTTGAACTGAAAAACGTAAACAAAACTACTAACATGAACAAATAACTAAGCTACTAAGTAACTACTAAATAGCAACAAATATTCAGTGCTTTTTTTCAGCCGGAACGGTCCGGAACGGCGTTCCGGTACCTTTTTCAGCTATTAAAAATAATTTACTTATTTAAATTTTAAATAACAATTATTTAAAATTACTTAGATACTTTAATTTAATTTTATTGCTTTCAGTGTTTATTGATAATCACTATTATATCAAATAGAAATATGCATGGGCGTAGCCATAAAAATTTTCTGAGGGGTTTTAAGATTTCGGAGGTTTTCCATTGAAGATGGTCGCAAAAATTCAGGTTTTCTGCTATTTCACATGTAAAAGTATGCAAAAAATTTTCTGACACTTATTTCGGGGGTTTGAACCCGGAAAACCCCCCTAAATACGCTCATGGAAATAAGCTTATTAGCATTAAATATGCCCCTATAATTGTTCCTGAGTTGTTGAGTTCCGGAACCTTTTTTTCTAGAAAAAAAGCACTGCAAATATTAATAATAGTATTAAAAGCTAAACACTGAATAATGTTAATTTTGTATTTGTTCTTACTCATTGAGAAATACATTTAATCACAATTAACTATTAACTAATCGGTAATTCTTAAATAGTTAACTATTAAAGAAATTTAATCGTTAAAAGCCACTTTAGTAATAGCATTAAATCAGCAATCAACAGGAGCCAAGAAGATCCTGTTGATTGCTGATTTAATGCTATTACTAAAATGGCTTTTAACGATTAAATTTCTTTAATAGTTAACTATTTAAGAATTACCGATTAGTTAATAGTTAATTGTGATTAAATGTATTTCTCAATGAGTAAGAACAAATACAAAATTAAAGCAAGTAGCTTACACTAACCTTGATCCTTCTTTCTTGATTATTGCTCAAAACATGCATCATAAATTATAAGTCTATATATTAATCAATTAATGACAATTAATTAGTTATAAAGTTTGCAGAAAGGCTAACTCCAAGGTCCACAAAGGTTGTCTTTGGAGCATCACTGAAATAAAAAAAACCACATACTTCCATCAAGGGCAGTGATCAACTCAACTATTCAAAAGCCCATAATGTCAGTGTCCAAACTCATGGTCTCTGTTTTGTTGTTTGGCTCCATTCCTCCATCCATCCGTCATTTCATCCCCACATCCGTCCATCGTTCCTTCCTCTACCTGTCCACCCCTCCATCCATCCCAAATTCAGTCTGAAAGCCAGCAAATAGGATCTGATGTATGGTACATATAACAGGCTGGTTTCTCAATTCCCCAACCAGCCAAATAACCTAAGCGGCTGAATCATGGAGATCTGAATTTAATCTTAAAATATCATAAACTCCTAACTTCTAAGTGGCTACTTTAAAGCTAAGCGCTAAGCAACAGCTTATGCATGAACACTGTGTCAAGACAACTGGGTTGACCAGTGATGGGATGAAATGATGGTATAATAATATGTGTTATGTGTAATAATTATGTAATATTTAGGATAATATGTAGTTTACGTAATGCATAATATGTCTTCTTCTTTTGGTTCTCTGTCTTGCTAGGCAGGTTCGTACGTCCAATTTCGCCATTCAACACGTTTTCTGGCTCTTTCCTTCAGTTTGCTGTAATCTTCCTCCAATATCCAGTCCAACAACATCAATCTCGGTCTTCCTCGTGTCTGCTTCCCCTCCATTCTTCCCTCAATTATAATTCTTAGAAGGGAATCTCCCCTCATGATGTGGCCCAACCATTTTCTTTGTCGGCTTCTGATTATCCCTATCATGGATCTTTTTCGTCCACCATTTGTAGTATGTCTTCATTTGTCCTCCGATCCATCCAGCTGACTCTCTCCATTCTTCGCCATATCCACATCTCGAAGGCCTCCAATCTTCTGATGTCTTCCTTCCTTAGAGTCCATGTCTCTGATCCATATAACACCACACTCCATATCATAGACTTGATAATTCTTTTCTTTAGATTCTTATTTAGCTTTCCTCTCATTAATTCCTTTCTTTTATAGAAGGAATCTTTTCCCATGGCTATTCTTCTCTTTATTTCTACATGACACTTTGCATCAGTTGTGATCATACTTCCTAGGTAACAGAATATGTAATATAGAAAATATGTAGTACTCCATGGCTCAATGAACCAGTCGGAAACGTACTTACCTGGATGGAACTGCAGAGAAGAGATCAACTACCCACTGTTGTAACGTATCTAAGGACTCTGAAAGCAAACAGGACTTTTGTCACAAAGGACACAAAGCTTCCTTCAAAATTGTCTAAATAAATAAGCAAGTAGTCTTTATTAGCACATGACAAATGCCCACACTTTACAACAAGAATGCATACAACAGTGAACAAGTAGCATAGTGTCTTTAGGAAGAACATGATACAATATTTTAAACACTTTAAATGTCTAAATATACAGTTTTAACTGTAGCTCTGAAACAAACAGCAGAAACTATGATTGGACATGAAACTAACAGATTAGACATCGGAGCAATCGTTAAAACCATCACCATTATTGTTTGAGTTACATCTTCCATAATTTCATACGCTGTGCATAAAAAAATCTAAAATTTGCTCACTGTACAAATATAAAAATTGTGATAATGTTAGTTCTAATTATCAAAATGTTGTAGTTGTACAGTGAATGATTGACAAAGGATTCCAAATGCAGCAGTGTCTGAAAGTAAGGCAATGCAAATGCATGCCATTTTCCATAAGCTGAATTTCCACAGGATAATATCGAAATCCAGACACAGTAAAGCTGGCATCACCTAACAGTTTTCTGCAGCAGTTATCGTCAGGGTCATTCTACGTCAAATCACCAGTAAAATAACAATTTGCCACCACACATTTTGGATTCTTCTGAAATTTTTGAACTGAAACTACATGCAAAATTAGGAATAATAAAGAAAATTTGAGCAGAATATCTCAAAATTTGACTGACAGATTAATTTCTGAAGGTAATAAGCAAAACACAGATCACGAGAAAACAACATGATCCACCAAGTTTAGACTGTCATATCTCGGCCACGATATGAGCTAAAGGGCTGACATTTTTCTCATGTAACCAGTTTGTTGTGTTCTTTCCAAATATGCAAGAATCTGAGCGGTCTTACTTGTGGTTTTTAATCTATAAATTTGTAATATTGTATGGAAGCCAATTTTTGCTCAAGTTCCAGAAATTATTCAGCACTATACTTTGGACTTGTGGAATGCTTTGGATGATAGTACTGTCTCAGTGGACACTATCACAGCGTTTAAGACCAAGCTTGGAAATATTTGCCATTCAGCATTCCAGGTTCAATTGCAGTGGTTCAAACAGAGATTACACATCTCCAGACTACCTAAAGCCCTTGTTATATCATATTACACTAATACGCTTGACTTCATTGCCAACAAACCTTTCGCCAGAATAGCAAGACTCATGTTTTGAGCGAAATACCACTGTTTGTGGAAGTTTAACACTGCTGAGTGGACATCCACATTGGTCTGATCAGGAATCACCTTCAAGGACATACGGTTACCTAAGAAACAAACACATCACCATCATCATCAGTTTCTGACACCAGCCATTTGGCGACGATGGGTATGAATAAATGATCACCATTGTCTTCAATCATTTGTCAAGTCCATTGTGTTAGTTCAAGAGATCTTGTATCCACAATTGTATTGTCTATCCAGTCTGGGGGTCATTGCATAATTACGTAACGCTCCAGGATGGGTGGGTGGGGTCCTTGAAAACGTTACGAAACGTTAGGCGGGTGGGTGGGTGGCTGAACGTTACGTAACGCTTTTACCAACAGTTTAGTAATAAATCAATTAAATTAACATCAAATGACACGACGTGATCGAACTTCAAACTTCGTGTCGTTGATTTAAAACTTAACTAAAACACGCAATAGTATAAAGCAAGCATTTATTGAGCATTATTTTAAAATTAAAAGTTTACATTTAATCTAAATTCTGCAAGCAGAGTATTGTGTGGGATTCAACTAGCAATCTCTCTTGTCCAATTTGAATTCATTGAGTGAAATCCTTCACCACCGCTGCCCATTTGAATTGGAGCCACGCTATTTAAGAACCCTGTGTACGGACAATGCTAGCCCGATATTTAAATCTCTGAAAAAGACACCAACAGACACCATTGGATAGCATGTGGTCCACTGCATCTATAGATTGGAGATACTACCTGGGACTTACAATAAACTAGTCTGGGGTGTTTTAGTGTCTTCCAATTGAGTTGTGGTTAACAATGCACTTTGAAATTCAACAATATAAAAGGTTTATTTTGAGCTAAATATAACAGACTATGCATCAATTGGCATCTCTCAAAAGAATGCAAGACAATGGAATTGGGGCAAAACAATGGAACTGGGGGAAGTCAAGACATAGAAATAGAATATCAATAATCCATAACTAACCTATTACTAAAGCAGTAAGTATTTATGAGTTCAGTAAAAGAAAATCTTCTATAGATTTATACAGAAATCTTATTTCACTTCAATGAACAATGTGAGAGTGACCTTCAAGAAGTCAAACTATAGTGTACAGAGTATCACTTGGGATGGCCTTCCATAACCTCCCAGTAAAATCTTTGCATGGTGTTCTTTAAATGACTTGCTCCATTGTTTTTCTTTATTTATTTACTGCAATTAAGTCACACCATTCCATTAATTAACTGAGTCATCATTCCCCAAACTAATTAAATGGGTCATAGGCACTTACGCACGCACACACACACACAAATAATCATGCACACACATGCACACCCACACAAATATACAACCACACACATACACACCCACTCACATGCACACATACACATTACTTACCCCATGTGAAGTGTCCCATGGGATGACCGGTTCTTGCCATACTTCCTAAGAGTTGCTCAAATCTTGTGTCCTCTTTGTGAGCAATCAGTGCAAATTCTGAATTTAAGAACATGAAGTAAACTTAGCACATGTGTTACAATTGTTTCTTGTACATAGCACTCAAACTGCACAAATAAAAATCACCGCTTTCTATCAGAGACACCAGCCATTCTATTCAACCAACAAATGACGAGTTTACAACAAACTGCCTCTGGGAAACTGCAGGAAACTTACACCTGTACATCTGTCTTCTCAGCTTGACCTCTCCGGATTCTGCCCTGGCACCAGAACAGACCACACAACCTGGCTATTGCGGACTTGATTTGATATAGCACCAGTGAAAAGCCGGTCTCCTGATGCAGCCTTTGTGTGGCACTGAGATATTTTGAAGATTCACATTACATTACAACTGTTGTCATGCTTTAATATTGCACCTAAAGTTATGGTCCATTAATTTTTATCTATATCTGCAGCACCATCCTTAGCATTTTGACGGCCCTATGCAAACTGAAATTTGTCGTCTTAGCACTTTTCTTGTGACCATCACGAATCATAATAATGCCCGTTGAAGGTCAACGTGAACTGCCAACGAAAACCAGATTGATAGATCCGAGTCTGCCAATTGAATTCTCACTGGGAAGCCAAGTTATCTAAACTATAAGTCTGAAAGTTTGACATTCTGTATATATATTTGTATGTCCAACTAAAAACTTTCAAATGCAACACTGCAGCAACATGAAACTTTTACCGAACGTTCTGCTTCAAATTTCTAGGTCAACGCAACTATTTTCGCCTCAAAATGTCACCTTGATTCAGAGATATGGACATTTAAGTTTTGATTCAATCCATGAAAAGGTAACAGGTGCCATTTCAGTTGATGCAACAAGAATGTGCTCATGCAGCATATAGTTTCACTTTAGAAAACAGACAAAATAAGAATGTGCTCATGCAGCATGTAGTGGCACTTTAGAAAACAGACAAGACAATAATTTGTTCATGTAGTATAGAACCAACTCAACACCTGGACACACAGTATGATAAAATGATAGACGATTACAATACCTGCATCCAGAACATTTATCTCGTTTTCCATAGCCTTTTTATCAAGAAGGGGTTTCACGAAGCATTGCGAGAACCGTTTCAAAGCAGATTGAAATTGGCTGCTTAAGACATCAAAGAAATAGGTCGTCTAAAAAACAATGCAACATCACTTAACAACCTTAACAGAGGTGATTACATTTTAAATAAAATTTATTAGTTGATGCTTATTACACTTAAGTATTACACAATCTCATCTCATAACGAATCAGCCACCATTCTATCCACACAAACACAGGACATGCCTTAGGATACAACATGTAAACCAAACTGCATGTAAAAAGAGATAAAGCTGAATAGTACACATTGAGCGCTAAAGTGCAGTTCTTATTTGATGCATTAATCGGTATGGTACATTAACAAAGCATCACTTTGCATTAAACAGAACAACTTCTAAACCGGGAGCTTGTATATAAGTCAACACCGTTCCTAGTTCTTGTGATGCTAAGCTGCCAGAATTGTTTACATCTAGGCCTATTTGCAGTGTCTAAAATACTCATAAATGTCAACTGCACACTCTTTCTCAAACTGACAAACCATACCTGAACTGTTAAGTACAACCTGGGTACTAGAACCAACTCATGTGTGGCTGACTTGAGCTAATATCTGTCAAACAATCATACTACACACTACAGCCTCCAGACAAGTCAACTGCACACTTGACTGTGTCAGCAAACAAACTATATAATGCCGTGAGCCTATATTATTCCAAAATATGACAGAAAAAAAACAATCACTAACATTCGATTTTAGTTTTAAGAACCTAGCCTGTCATACAAACAAAACTCCACCACAGTCCATACTCTGACAGTGCCAGTCTCAAGCCCCGAGAAAGCAGGAAGGTGACGCTAATCATTAATCATCTAATGAACTCAGTGTTGTTAAACAGAAACTAGTCAGCCAATGAACCATGCAAACAAAGATTCTGACCTCTTCCATGTGAGTTTCAGCGTTCACAGATCCTCCATGCGCTTTAACAAACGTTTCCAAATTGTTGTTCTTCGGATATGCCTCACTCGCCATTACAACCACTGTACAACAGCATCAAAACTGACTTACAACACAGTCAAGTTAACGGGTTCAAATTCCCACCAGAGCAGAAATTTGATTCAAGATTTCTGCTCCACCTGCACCCTACCCCAACTCAGCTATAATGAGTACATTGACCATACACTTTTGATGGGAAGATAAGACAGCGAGGGAAAGGTCTGGTCACCACCCCTCATATGTCACGACTAAAATTCACCGACATCCGATTTCGATTTCCACTACATAGCTTCCACAAACACTGAACAACTGTCACAACATGCTTTAGACACTGGAGCAGACACAATGTGTGTCATCCGCTAATAGAGTCAGCCTTAGGTAAACTTGCTCTCGTTCGTTTAAGGAAGCAACACTCGGCAATATACCAAAGGCATTCCCATGCTTGCCACCACTCAAAATCTTTAGAGACATCATTGACTACAAGATTACTATGACTACTAATTTTGCGAATTTGTTCTACTCAACTTTGGTCACAGTCGCTATAGTCACATTTACAAAATAACTAAATTTAATAAAATGTGCCACCACTCCTGAATTAATTCACAAAACCAAAATCCGAGGCGAACACAGGATTTAGTTGCAGCGCATTTTCATGTTCCCATGTTTGTCAATATCACACTTTTCCTTTTTTGTAATGAAAAAAGCGACGAATTTTCATTAGTTTTATCTTCATTATAGTTATAGTTAATGATATTTTTAGTTACAGTAATAGTTATTGTCAGTGAAATTTTATTTTCATTAACAAACATTTACCGTTACAGTTTTCGTTAACGACAATCACACTGCTGCCTGCTTGCCTGACTTCTTTGGATCTTAACCTCGTACTAATCTTTAACCTCCCAGCCTATCGCTTTACTTTGACTAAGCACCTGTTTATAGGCTGGTTCCCTTGAACCTCGTTTTTTTCCACGCAGTAGAAACATTGGAAAGACAAAGAGTATGAGGATAAGCAGAGAGGAAGGGGAGGTAACAGAGAAAATAAAAATCAACGGTGAGGAGGTGGAACAGGTTAAGAGCTTTTGTTACTTGGAAAGCATGATAACAACAGATGCAAGGTGTCAAAATGAGGTGAAGCGAAGAATAGCAATGGGAAAAGATGCATTCACGAGAAGAGGAGAATTGTTGAGAGGAGGGCTAAATAAAAGCCTAAAGAAACGACTGGTTAAAACACTGGTATGGAGTGTGGCACTGTATGGGTCAGAGACCTGGACCATCAGGAAAGAAGATATTAAGAAATTAGAAGCTTTTGAGATGTGGATTTGGAGAAGGATGGAGGTGAGCTGGACTGAGCATATAACGAATGAAGAGGTGTTACAAATGGTTGATGAAAAGCGATCGCTGATAACAACAATAAGAGAAAGACAGAAGAACTGGGTGGGGCACGTATTAAGAGGAGACTCCCTCCTGAAGGAAATCATAGAAGGGAGAATGGAAGGGAAAAGAGGGAGAGGAAGACCGAGGCAGATGATGCTGGGATGGATGGCCGACGGATACAGCGAATTAAAGGAAAGAGCACAGCAAAGAGAAAAGTGGCGTCATTGGAAGTTGGAACCTGCCGAAGGGCAGAGAACTTAAAGAAGAAGAAGAAATCTCGAGATTACAATAACGATTACATTTACAATATAAAAGCAAATTTCAGACTTTACCTGTTGACTCTCTCAACAAATAGTTTCCTCTGCTTGACTCTGCTTTTCATTGTGATAGTTTTCAAGATAATAGGTAGCAAACAGCAGCTAGTATCGATATACATCAAGGTCACGCTAGATTCAGTGGCATTCTCTCTGCCAATACAATGGGTACACTGCTTGTAACCAAGTAAGTTGATGAATAAGTTGGTCCAAAATAGCAAGTGTTATTGTAAAATGAAAATTTTTAGATTAATAGTTCATAAAATGTTGGTCTGTTTTTCAACTTACAGTGTTCTAGCAGATGTGCAATGCCTGGTATGCCATCTGGATCATGAAAGCTCCCTGCCTTCACACACATTCCTGCAGAAGCCTGCAACATGAACAGTTGAACACCATATTCACAACTGAAAACAATGGCTAAGCGTCAATAGTCCAGAGGCAAGAAGAGGCAATATTGATGAGCAACGTAATATATGAATATGGCATTGGTTGTTTGATGTTTGATAGCAATAATGAATTTAGAGACGGATTCTCCAAGGATTCTGACTCTGCAATTTCACATGAACCAACCAACGATTGATGTCTTGTGCATCATAATTTAATGGTCACACAGCAGGCATTAGTCTCAAGCAGCGCCGAGCCTTTTCGGTTGTTGGGCCCTCAACCTGGAATGGGCTCCCACTTGAGCTGTGCTTGATGCCTCGCAGCAATTTGCCTGCTTACTGCCGCCTTCTCAAGTCTTCTCTGTTTAACCGTGGCTGGGCTGGGAGCGCCTCTGAGTAGGTTCCTTGAAGGGGCGCTATATAAATGCTCGGAATGAATGAATGAATGAATGAATTAGCTTAGATTAGATTAGAACTGAAAAGAAGCTAACGACAAGAATTATCAATAAAGATGTTTTAACACTTTAACAACCAGAGTGTATCAAAAGCAACTAGGAAACCAATGCAGCTCGTCGTTAGTGTGTTACAATTTCAGCATTCAACCACACAGGAATCCTGTAATCACAGGGCATAAGAATGTTTGTTCTTTACAATTACGGATGCTAAACGATAATCGGAAATCCGATTATACGTCTCAAAAACGATTATCGGTTTTTGTTATTGACAAAACGATAATCGAATTCGTTTTCTAGCATTTTCATAGTGAAAATTACAATGCCAGAAAAGATAATTCTTTGTGTAATGTTCCTTATATCCAACCCACTGTCATGACTATTTCAACACTACTTTAAATGTAAGAAAAAACAGTTAAAGGCCTATGTCAGTAGCGGTAATTAGTAGTTCTTCCCATCTTTTAACAGAGAAGACTGCACAAGTATTATCCAGTGGCGGCATCCCTACAGCAGGCTCGCCGCATTGTTGGATGCTGCGGCCTAGGGCCCTAACACACACAAATGTACAGACATTTTTCTGATCTGGCAACGAGTTGAAAACTCTGAACTCCAGGCTGACACTTTAGCATGCTAATCTAAAAACCAGGGCAATATTAGCAAATATAAAGCCAGATAGAAGAATAGAACATACCATGGAAACCTTATCGTCTTTAGATGATGGCAACCCGTCAGATATGAGGAGAGCCTTTAAGCCATTTGCCAAACCAACAACTCTATACAGCAAAAAAATTTTATATTTTAAATAAATAATATATGATATATATATATATATATATATTACAATAATTTAAAATAATATAATATTGTGTGGTTGCACAACAGTGTAGTGATTAGCGTGCTGGCCTGTCAAGAGATTTCTGCCCCATCTGAATCCATAGCTATAACGATTACACTGACCACACACTGTCAGTGGGAAGGAGAGAACTGACTGCCCTCGTGTGTTGAGGTTAAGAAAATGATGTTGCTAACACTTATACCCATGGCTGCCCAAGGGCTAGCTTAAGGGACGGCTCTTCTTCTCTTATATAACAAGACATATACATAACACTAGTTCAAATGCCATCTACATTCCCAATACATCATCTTCGTTTGTCCTTACTATTATTATTGTTACAAACATTTTTAATGAGATTACGATTCAATTACGAATTAATAGGATAAAATGGAGTTGGACATCCCAAGCTAATATTGAAATATGCTAAATGGAGTTTACAATTCAATTCAAGACTTTTTACATCAAAGCACCAAATTCTTCACAATAACAATTTGAGCAATACATATTCACTTCTTTCCAATTATTAATTATATATGTAACAACGTTGTCTACCATAAGACATCAGGTTACTATAGTGTCAAAGGGTTGTCCCTAAAGGAGCACTTATGCTCTGCTGCCAGTGAGCCCCATTTAATTTTCTAAGTACGTAGAAACGATGATCAAGCCGGATCCCCGAAATTGATTTTCTAAGTCCAACTTGAATGAATATATAATTAACAAATACACATCGGATCCCCGAAATTGATTTTCTAAGTCCGACTCGAATGAATATAATTAACAAATACACATTTGAATAGGCAGTATATCGATATACGTCAAGGCCACGCTACGTCTATGCCATGTTTACAATTTAACTTTGAATAGCTGGGCCACTTTCTAGAAAACTGTTTTCGGGAAATCGGGCTTTTGTCTGTTTTCAGCGTTTTCGGGGATTCGGGTTTCGGGGATTCGGGCTGACTCCAGTGAGATGGCTAGTAACTCAAGGCGAAGAGATGTGTACTGAATTGGCAGTATATCGATATACATCATGGCCACGCTAGGTTTAAGCCATGTTTACAATTTAACTTTGAATAGCTCGGCCGCTTCTAGAAAACTGTTTTGCGTGAAATCGGGCTTTTATCTATTTTCAGCGTTTTCGGGGAGTCGGGTTTCTGGGATTCTGGTTGACCCCGATATTTCTTCCTCATAACAGTTAATTCATTCCAGTCCAATAAGATACTGTTTCAATACCGATTAAAAACGGTCGTCCCGACGAGGGCTGCATATTCATCGCTGCTTTGTAAACAATAGAATGTGGCTAATATTATTATAATTTTATTGGTAACCTGTAGTCCTTCCTGTCGTGAGGAGACTTGGTCACTTTCACACCCAAGTCCATGCTGACACGGGATAATCTTAATCCTATTTGCACACACAGACACGAGAACCATATAACCACTGAAAGAAGAAAGGACGGAGATAACAGAAGACTATTTACAACTATTTGTAGTAATACATTTTAGCTTTTATTTCACACATTTTTACAACAGTCTTATCCTTCCGACCTATTAATCCGTTATAATTATATAAGGGGTCGTCGCTATTAATAGAGATCATTCTTTACCTTGGTTACAAGGACCTATTATACACAGGGCTGAAAAGTCCTTATGTAGCGTCGTAGTTTAGTTTTTGAGCGATAATAGAGGTTACGGAAATTTTACGTCTTGTTTTCATAAGAAACGCCTGCAATTAATTATATTAGTAGAGGCAAATTGACGAATAATTATGTTTGCAATATATACAATTGCCTATGGAGATTTAAAACATATTATTTAACATTAGAAACAAACTTTTAAGTGGAGCGACATCTATGTTTAAGAGTGAAAAGTATGTACACATTATTTTCGCGAGTAACCATTCCTGTAATATAGAATCCTTGGTCAATGGTCATAAACCAAGGATTCTATATTAAAGGATTGGTTACTCGTGAAAATATAGTGTACTTCCCGTTTAAGGCTACGAGCCTGGCGCCACCTGGCGATGCGGGTGTAAGAAGGGTCTATGGCAAGGGCCAAACAAAGCCTCGCTGCCCTGACCGGAAGCTGCGTTTGATTCGCCGTCGGCCATAGACCAATAGCCGAAGCTTTATCAATCCAGTAGTATTAATACTACTGGAGAAAATCAGCTGGGTGGAGAGAAGAACGAATGAGGAAATCTTACAGCTGGTGGAAGAAAGAAGATCACTGATCAGGGTTCGAATCGGACCGGAACGCACCGGAACGGCGTTCCGGTTCTTTTTTGACGACCGGAACGCCGTTCCGGTTCCTTTCTGAAAAAATCTCGTTCATTTTCATAATTTTGTTAAGGAATATTATGAGCTCAGATGAATATTTAAGTTCATAGCCTCCAGGGTTTCTGAATAGTCACTTTCGAGAAGCGCTATAAGTTCCCGAATGAACGATCACAGAAAAACTAGTCCGTGTTTACTTACATGGAGCTCACCCGCTGTTGTGTAGTCACTGCCGTGACTGCCCTCCTGCTCATAGGTGGAATCGGTGTCAAAATCTTAATTTTCAATTATAGCACGTCTTTTGAGTATTTTTTTTCTGTTTATGGGTTTCACGCCACCTCTCTTAAGGTAATGTCGAAGAGAAAGATGCAAAACGTGCGTCAACAATCTGGAATAGCGCAACGAAAGTTAAAATTTGCTAATGACTTCATCGTTCAGAAAAAGCTGCAAAGAGAGGCCAAAACGTGCCTCATGTGATACCACCTGCTGCAAAATGCGTTTGTTTCTGGGGCTCCGCCCCAGACCCCGCTGGGGGAGCTCACGACGCTCCCCCAGACCCCCTAGTCGCTATGTCTTAGTCAGCGTTCCGGTCCTTTTTCGTTTAGGACTCGAACACTGTCACTGATAGGCACTATACGGGGACGGCAGAAGAAATGGATAGGACACATCTTAAGGAGCGACACCCTACTAAGAGACATCATCGAGGGAAGAATGGAGGGGAAAAAGATGAGAGGTAGGCCAAGAACAATGCTACTGGACTGGATGTTGGCAGAGGAGGGATACAGCGGACTGAAAAGAAAAGCAGAGAACAGAGAAAAATGGCGTCGTTGGACATATGAACCTGCCTGAGGGCAGAGAACGTGAAGAAACGTGAAGAAGAAGTATTAATACACATCAGTGGCTGTGAGGTACCGAGTTCGAACCCCGTAGGGCGGATATGCTTTGTAGGCTGCTATTAGCGCCGTTGTATTGCAGGCTGTCTGTTCTGTTAGTAGTTAACTAGTTAAGATTGTTTCAACTGCATAACATGTAAATGTACAGCGCAGTGCGTTTATCGGGCGCTCAATTAAAGAAAAGATATTATTATTATTATTATTATTATTATTATTATTATATTATGAGGTCGTTGTTCAAATCTGTGCAAAGGGAATATACGTCATGTTCCCTCTAGCGTGTCATTCCTCCCGCTGATAGCCTGATGCTCGGCTGCTCGGCTTATTGGACGGCTTCCTAAGTACTCTCCTGTCTCTGCATACATGCATGATGTGTTGCATTGGCTGCCTGTGTCTCAGCGTATCTCATATCGCATTGCTGCTCTTGTTTCTCGTTGTGTTCTTGGCTGCGCTCCATCTTACTTGCGTGATCTTTGCCGCCCAGTGTCTGATGTTCCAGCGCGTCGGGTGCTTCGCTCTGCGACGAGGGGTGAGTTCCTTGTTCCACGGACTCGCTTGGCTATTAGGCAGCGCCGTGCTTTCTCGGTTGTTGGCCCTTCCATTTGGAATGACCTACCACTTAAGCTCCGTTTTTACTTGTAAGCCATCTGACAGGGTTCTACAAGTCCCTCAAGTCTTTTTCTTTAGTCGTGGCTGGGCCGGGAGCGCTCCTGAGTAGTTTCTTGAGGGAGCGCTATATAAATGCTCTTAATGAATGAATGAATGAATGATGCGAAGAACCTACATCACTAGAATGATTTATAGGACTTGAATAAGATAGACTGGCTAATTTAGATTTATTGCGACTACTATGATGTGTGTACACCAAAATGCGGTTAGCAATTGGTTTATTAAAGGATATTCTTACTTACTTACTTACTTAATAATAATTTATAATCATTGGTGGTAACACTGATGTACACATAAGTTCTCCTCTGCGATTGGTGGCGTTTTCCTGAAGCGTGATTGGTTAAGCTAAAAATAGTTTTTGGCTCTTACCGGCAAGTCAGAAACAACGACCTCTGATTATAAGAACCAGTCTGTGTGACGTCATAATAATGAGACAGTATTTGAGAAAAATTGTCTGGGTTTCAGAAAACAGACAGGAAAGTCTGGGCATACAGGATAAGGCTTGTTTTGGATTCTTAAACAGTTTCAACTTGTCCCATCCTATCTAACCAACAAAATGCGCCTATACGAGATCACTGAAGATTTTAATACACCCTCAACATCAAAAAAGCTTATTCTGCCCTTTGTGGACATGGCAATTCTAGTAATTGGCGAGTATTTGGTGCTTTTATTTTAATCTTCTCGGCATTTGTAAGTAACAAGAATGAATGTAACGTAACTATTTCCACTGATATTCCTATTATTAGAAGTTGGAATGAGACATCATAAAGACCATTTACTGCCAGTTAGTCAACAACATACGAGACAACCACAAGTCTGAGCCTACTATTTGGCTGGTTATTAGATTTGGAAGACGAGCAAGCGTATCGCCATACTTATTTATTTCCTATACCGCAAAAACGTCGATCTGTGATTGGTTAGAGAACGTATATTGATTGAGGCCATAACTAACGGATTAAAATAATGACGTCATATTTATTTATTTACTTACTTACTTACAAGTGCATAATTTATCAGAGTCTGTAAATCATAATCTGTGCTGTAAACTTCCGGCGAAATGTTTTGTTTATGGAGGCAAGTACGAAATCGTTTTGGTAGAGTTTTTCCTCTGAAAATTTGAGATCTATTAATTTTATAACGACTTGTTGCTGCTTTTTATTTCCTTTTATTATGGTTTGTTCCTGCATTCAACAATGAATTTCAATAAAGGACGCTTGTATAAGTTGAATGTGATTCGGTTATAGTACTGTTTACATTTTGCTTCGTCCGTTAACATGACGTGTCCAGACACGACCCGGGTAAACTCAGCGGCTCGAAAACATATCCGTTTCCGTAAACGCACTGGCTACGGTACCGTCCGGACGGTACCGTTATTTCTTTTCTACGGTACCGTCCGCAAATAATCTATGGCCGATTGCACATATCTATGGCGTGAAAGCCTAACCATCAATAGCGCAGTAGTTAAGAGATGAACGAAACTAACCCTAACCCTGACCCTAACCGACCCTCACGACGCCTAATTTGACACTAAACGACGACACGAATACTAACCTGGCCCTAACCCAGTGGTTCCCAAGCTCTTTTGATGGAGGGCAAAGTCTTACTTTTAAAATATCATGGCGGGCCACAGAGATCTGAGGAGCCGTCCTCAGTTGCAGTGGCGTAACTAGGGGTTCGCGCGCCCGGGGGCAAGAATTTCCTAACAAAATTTTTTCTTACTTTATGACTTTGTTTTTTGCTTTTCGTCTTTTTCGTGAACAAATTCGTCAGAACCCTCATTTTGTGCCCCCCTCTCCTGCGCCCCATGCAAAACTCATGTATAATAGTTACTTTTTTCCACTATTTCTTTAACAAAAAATTGTCAGAAGCCTAAATCAAGAAAACAAGGTAATTTAATTTTTTTCAAAATTTGTGAGTGACTGTCGCGGGCCACATTCAAAGAATTGGCGGGCCACTTTTGGCCCACGGGCCACGGTTTGGGAACCACTGCCCTAACCGACCCTCAAGTTGTCGGCCATAGAAAAATTCGACGCGAAGACAACAACTTAACGTGACAGGCTTTTTGCCAATATTTATTTCAACCGGATGTACACGCCATAGATATGTGCAATCGCCCATAGATTATTTGCGGACGGTACCGTAGAAAAAGAAATAACGGTACCGTTCGGACGGTACCGTAGCCAGTTCGTTCCGTAAAATATTCGTATACGTTGTAGTACGTTATTTTCTTTAGCCTAAGCATAAGTTACTAGATTGACCCGTTTTCTATGTCTCTTTGTCTCTGTTTGGCAAGAGTGCTATCCTTAAATACTATCCTTAAATACTGATACTAAATTGACTTTTCGCTTCTCTCTGAAAACTTTCCCAAATTTACGTCTTCTACTTGTGTGCGTGACCTAGGTGTCACTTTGGACAGCGCTCTCACTTTTTTCTGCTTAAACGATCCTCTTACTTTCACCTCCGGCGTCTCAGGGTTATTCGCAGATCTGTTCCCCTCTCTACCATGGCATCCATTGTCCATGCATTTGTCTGTTCCCTTATTGATTATTGCAATTCCCTACTTATTGGTCTTCCCAAGGTCCGTCTATCCCCTATTCAATCTGTTCTCAATGCTGCTGCTCGATTGATTGCTCACCTTCCTAAATATTCCCATATATCATCTTTCATGGTCAACCAACTGCATTGGGTTCTTCGCTCGGACAGAATTCAGTTTAAAGTCATTGCTTTGGTCCTCAAATCCAAACTGGGACTTGCTCCAAAATACCTCAGGGATGTCATTCGTCCTCCTCTTTCTGCATCTTCTCATCGGCCTCTCCGATCTCTGGACCGGTCTGACTTCTGTGTCCCACGAGCTAGGACCACGATTGCTCAAACTCGATCCTTTGCCATCATTGGGCCCTCTTTATGGACTGCCCTTCGCTTTGCGTGAGACTTATCTTTCTGGATCATTGTCTTCATCTCTTTCTCTCCTTAAAACCTATTTCTTCTCTCGGGGTTCTCGCACTGGGAGCGCTAATGAATGGCCTCGGTTGTGAGCGGCGCTATATAAATTACTCATTACATTACATTAATAATAGTATTTAAGGATAGCACTCTTGCCTGATGTTTTCACGGACCTGGTTCGATTCCCGTAAGGCCTCTGCGCTTAGCTCATGCCTTCATTCCCTAGATGCAACAAAACGTACAGTGAGCTTACGCCCTGCATTACTGCACTTTTGCTGATTAATTTTTATGTCTTCTGTGATTTGTGTTCTTGTGAATTGTTTAATTGTCATGACATGTACATGTATAGCGCAGTGCGTTTGTCAGGCGCTTCATTAAAGACTAAATTTATTATTGTTATTGTTATTATTATTACTATCTCTCTATCCGTCTCGCTATCTCTCTCTCTCTCTCTCTCTCTCTCTCTCTGTATGTGTTTCTACTCATATGTCTTTCTGTCCTTTTCTCTGTCTGTCTGTCTTAGTCTGTCTGTACCTCTGCACATAAATTTATTTTTGGCCACCATATATTACCCAATGCATTTCAATATAAAAGTATTCATCAAATTTCACTCTGCTAAAGTCTTACAATTCGACGTCTAGGTCTATCTAGCCTATATGCATACGCCTAGTCCAGGTTTGGTTTCATGTAAAACGTTAACAACTGTCCTGCAAACATACATGGCCAATAGCAATAATGATTATAGCCAGTCTCACAACTTGCCCTGTCCAGGAAATCCATTGGCTGACCCTGTGCTTGTCTGTTCTAGTGTGTGTCTGTCCATTCGTCTCTCTCTCTACTGCCCTGCAAACGTCGGTGTGTACATCTATATATCTTTGACCACCATATATTACACAATACATTGCAATTGCAAAACGTTCATCAAATTTGTCTCTGCTACAGTTCCTCTGTTCAACGTGTTGGCCTATGCATAAACGCATCTGCCCATGCAGCGGCTCGAAAACCCGGATATGATAAACCATCGTAGTGACATTTGATGATTGCTTTGATATTACAATGTATTGTGTAATATGGTGGCCAATGACAGACAGGCAGGCAGACAGCTAGGACAGACAAGCAGAGGGTAGTGGGACAGTACCCTTCCAACAAGGGACTTTGAGACTCAGAGGAGAAATCAGCATTAGTGGACGATGTTGTTTTGTTCGGCACTTGTTTACGAATGACACACTGCATTAGATTGTAAAGCTGCGGTTTGTCAGCTGGAGATTTCATTACGAATATACAATAATCATCATTATTGCTATTGCCCATGTACAGAGATGGGCATAATTCTATTTTGAAAATACTTTTTTGTATTTTCAAAATACTTTTGACAAGTATTTTGCCCAATGGTGCCCATGTATGTTTTCAGGATGGTTAAAGATGTTTTATGGTATCCGGGATTTTGTGTTGCTGCATGGGCTGGATTTTCCGATTTACCATTCTTCCAACTGAATGGTTAATTTATGGAAAGTTCTTATGTAATTAATTCATTGAATTGAAGAGTACACTTTTTTATCCTTTTATTTCGGCTTTAAATAACTAATTTCTGAAATATTAGCTTATGTTTTCGTGTTGCCATGTTTTGATAACGCTAGGTTTACCCGCGTCCAAACACGACATGGATCAACCGGTCTATGCTTTATCAGATTTGTAGGTTTTGAATTATTGATGTTTTCACAAAATCTCCTATACTCTGTTAATGCCTTAACAGTTCCTTTAACAAAACTTAATACCACGGTGATGCTTTTTCTCTTCTTTTGTAACACAAAATTAGGTCTTAAACTGTTTGTGCTTTAGCATGAACCGAAGGCTCGTCCGCTGCTATGCGGTTGAATAGAAACTTTCCTATAATATCAGCTTGATAAATTGGATGAGATTGCCCAATATGTTTGCAGCACGGCTTGGTTGTGATGTGAGTAAACATGTAGCAGTTTAGCATCGTAATTTATTTTAAGATAAATTATTGCAGTAAAACTGGAAGTTGGATGAGCGATGAAAATTTGTTATAGTACAAGTAGAAGTTGGATAGGCGATAAAAATATGTTATAGTAAAGTTGGATAAGCGATGAAACCATGGTATCGATGCTAAATTACTGCAGTAAAACTGGAAGTTGGATGAGAGAAATATGTTATAGCAGAAGTTGAAGCTGAATGAGCAATGAAAATAATTGTAGTAGAAGTAGAAGTTCAATGAGCGATGAAAACATGGCTAAATATACAGTAAATAATTTACAACACTTTGTTTCATTCAAAGTGAGAAAATAATTTACGAAACTAAACTTGTTTACCATGATGTGTTCCATGCTCATCTAGCTCAATGCAGGGACAATGGGCAATCAGTTTGTGCTCCAATCCTATTGCCGCCAATGAGACATCTCATAGGTAAATTCAAATAACAAGATAAACAAATTTTGTTATATAATAATAATAATAATAAATAATAATAATAATATATGCTTCTGTAGGCAGGCATTTAATCAAGTTAGCACAAAATGTTATGTTGTAATGATGATGATGGTGATGATGATGATGATGATGATGATGATGATGATGATGATGATGATGATGATGATGATGATGAATTCTCTGCCCAAAGGCAGGTCCATTGGCTTTTATGCCACCCGGGGATGAGATCAGCTAGGTGGTTTCCCATTGCCTTCCTCACAGAGAATTGTGGGTGAGCAACTTGTCCAGGGTCACTATGCAGTGGCTTGGTGTGGATTCGAACCTGTGACCCTCCGGTTACAAGGCATAGAACATACCGCTACACCACCGCTTCCCATTGTAATGATGATGTTACATTAAAAAATCATTATTTCCATGCAAAGACAAGTGTGATTCTTTTTGTTGTAGCATTTTGAATAGAGTAAATGGATGAGCAAGTAGTACCCGTTCAGTATATTTTATATACCAACCATTCTGTTGCTGTTTCTTTTGCTGATGGATCTGAGCTGAAATTATCTCCTTGCAGTTCAGTGTTTCTTCATCTTCAACCTCCAGGAGTTGGACAGCATCCGCTTCAAAGTAAATGGAACTTAACTGCACATTTGTCACCTTAAAAATACTTCCTCTGATTTGACTTGTCTGCGTATGTGGATGGGACTCCATTGGTGGAGCACTTTGTGTGTGAGGCTCCGCCGTTGATGACTTTCCGAGTTATCTGAGCATTAGTTGTTTACATTGTTCTTAGCTAATTTTAGCACCACATAGGCTAATGAGTGCTGCGCATATGAGATGTACTTTCAAAGGTGCAATATATTCCATTTGCTAGATGCTTACCAGTACATGCATACATTCATACTTGCTTGCATCCTGCTACATACATAGCCTGTGAATAACTTCACTTTTTTGGACACGAGAAAACTCATGATTATGGTAGCATATATGCATACATAACATATATACATAGCATACCTAAATAGCATATATACATGTGCGTACATTACATTATACAAAATGTTCATACATGCATTTCATATATTCTGACCTATATAACATTGCCATCTTCATCATGGATTTAAATAAATCCTGATGGTCAGGCAGAAGAAAACAATCTATGATATGAATGCAACAGGTAATCAGAGGTAATTTTTAAATAATGTACCTTATTTTTCTGAACAGGAGTTTTGTAATATTAGCATTTGCCATGTTTTGCAAAAGGTTTGAATTACTCTGAAGCAGTGATGTGGTCTCGAGACCGCGGTCTTGGTCTCGAGACCGTCTCGAGACTGAAAAAATGCGGTCTTGGTCTCGGTCTTGAATGTACCGGTCTTGGTCTTGGTCTTGGTCTTGGTCTTGAAAGGTGCGGTCTTGGTCTTGGTCTTGGTCTTAAAGGTATGGTCTTGGTCTTGGGCGTCTGGTCTTGGTCATTCGCCTTTGGTCTTGACCTTGCGCCTTTGGTTTGGCCTTTGGTGGTAACGAGAGTGGAGTACATGTATTTGTTAAGTGTTGTCGATATTTCCGGTTATTCAGGGATTTCTGAGATAACTTCGAATTCATACGACGATCCGCCAAGGACAAAGCGAGAGAGGACCTCGTTGTTCGCTTCTTAATAATTCTTATCAGAAGCGACAACAAAACGTTGAGACACAGTTAACCCTGACTTCGGGTGCTTTAGTGACTATAGTTAGGCCTTCACTGATGCAGTTTCTCAAGGCAAAATCAGTAGTCGGGCAAGTGTTGGAAATCACGTATTTGGTGGGAAATTTTCGCTACTAGTCAAATTTTTATTATTCCGCAACAGCTGCGCCTGTTCAGAATGTGTTTAGCTGTGGTGTGCTCTTCGTGAGACCTCGCAGACTTGGGGACAAAAACTATAACTATAGATATCATAAACATCTGATTTGAATTATAGGAATATGTACAATTTAACACTACAATTGAGAACTGCGTTTATGGTCTTGACTCTTGATGCTTAGGTTGTGGTCGTGGACAATGCGGTCTTGGTCTCGGTCTTGCATCATGCGGTCTTGGACTCGGTCTTGGTCTTGGACCACGCGGTCTTGGTCTCGGTCTTGGTCTTGGACCACTTGGTCTCGGTCTTGGTCTTGGACCACGCGGTCTTGGTCTCGGTCTTGGTCTTAGAATTTTGGTCTCGTGCACAACACTGCTCTGAAGCATGTTAACCACTCATAGGTGTTGGTAGTGGGCAACATGCTACAGATTAATAATTTGTAAATAATAAGTCATTGTTTACATACAAAATATTTACATACGGTAGGTTATGCGTCGGTACAACAGCGAACACGATTCGTGACAAGTTCCTATCGTCAAAAGGTTCAGCTTGCTGTTGACTTCAGAAATCGTTTCGTAGATCGTCCATTTTTGTGCCAGGAGCTTCTTGATCCTTGCAACATTCTTGTAAGTTTTAGTTCTGAATAAGGCAACAAGCCAATTATAATACATTGTAAGCTTCAATTCTTGATTTTTACTTTACAAAGGAAATTATTTCTTTTTCTTAGTTATGAACAAATGATAATGTTGTTTCATCACTTGATATGTCAAAGGTCAAGAAAGTTTACTTTACCCAGTGCCTTTAATCTTTGAACTTGACGAAAACTGCCCTAGAAGCTTCAAGCAAGTGATACAACATCTTACTTGCTACTTCAAGCAAGAGATACAACATCTTACTTACTACTTTACTTAGAAAGAGTTGGTTAGTTTTGATAAATGTTTTTTAATGTGATTTTGTTTCTTTAACAGAGGTACCATTCGGACATATTTGTTGTGTCATGGCCTTCATCTCTGTCCAAGTGTCAGTTTACCATCTTTCCAGATGGAAGTGTCCAGCTGTCATCCCTTGAAGGTCATGCAAGCATTTGTCTGGCTTCTCACCATCGGGCATTTACCGTACGATTTCTTGCCAAACTGAGTGATGATAATTTAAATCGTACTGAAACAGATTGCAGAAGTAAGCAGACCTTGTTCTTGTATATGATTTGGTTAAGATTCCTAATCCTAAATTCAGCTGAGCAAACTATAATTATGCCTATATTGTTAGTTAACATCTGATAATGAGTGTAATTCTGTAAATTTTAGTAATCTATATTTGTTGTTGGTTAGCATTTGTTACTCTGTAAAGCACATCCTCAGAGTTAGTGGATTAGAGCCTAAATTGTGCTTTTGGTTAAACAAATCTAAATGATTTAATCACTTGAAATGCCTCTTCTATAATGATGCATTTGAGTAATTCATGTGAAAATTTTATTCTGAGGAAGTTGTATATGGAATTTAAGGTTTTTATAGTCTTTTTATCTTGATGAATTTCTAACAAAGCTCTTGCTTTATCTTGTATGTACTAGATATAACAACACTTAGTAAGTCCGATTCCTGCCTCGAAAGTAATTCCAGTTCAGTCAATCCTAACAAGCAGTCATCAGTTTCTGATTTAAAAGATTCAAGAATTTCCAAGACAGTGATAAAGAAATCCGATAAAACGCCGGTGGTCAAAGATTGCTTGCCAGATGGATCAAAACCATCTACTGAAACAAAAACTTCTACCATATTCAACGCTACATCCTGGGATTATTGTTGGGCCGTTCAGCATCATTCAATGCAAGGCTTTCCATCTGACTGGTCACATCCTATCCAGTTGCTAGTCAAGTTTGCTGAGACACCAAATTTTTTATCAGCACATCAGAAAGCCATGGAACTTTCTCAGCAGGTTGTGGAGGATCTTTCCATTCAGATACATGAGACAGACCATCCACCAACCGTTATTCATACAGCTCTACCAAGAACTCTGAGTCTTAAATGCCCTGCACCATATCTGCACAAGTTAAAGAAAGAGCCAATGGTAGATGGTGCTTCTGGGGAAGAAGGACTATATTCTGGAAAGGTCAAGGCATTTTACATGAAAGGAACAGTCTATAGGTCAGTCAGTTGTTGATCTGATGGTTTTTAATAGTATTTAATTGTTATTATTGTTCTGAATTTTAGACAGTTCCATTTGCAATGTCTTCATTTAAATAAAACTTGAGTTGTTTGAATATTTAGTCCCATCATTTAAAAATATTTGCTTCAGACAGAAGCATTTGCCTGTTTTATGTTTTTTGTTGTTGTATGGAATCATTTCTTTATAGATATGTTTATGTATATATGTATTTATCGATGGGTATTTGTGTTTGTATTTATGTCTGTCTGTATGTATTTCTGTATGTAGGTATGTATTTAATACTTGATATGATGCCTCTAAAACTTGTCAAAGTTGCGTATTTGTTACTTAAATATATTACAAGAAACGATGAAGTGAGATATTAACACATAGAGTACAATTCGTTCAACATTTTTTCTCATAGGAGGTTGCATGATATTTTAACAGAAGCAAAAACACTAAATAACTGGACAGCTTTTGATTGTAAGTTACATGGGTAGATAACGAACTGTCAGTTCATGGAGATATACTGGATATGGACGTGCCACCATACCTGACTGACTCGAGTCTTGACGCTGAAGATTCTTGGAGTCTCCCTTCGGTCAGACCTTCGTGTCACATCTCATGTGGATGAGATCTTGGCTGCCAGCTCAGGATCGCTTCATGCATTGCGCATCCTGAGATCACATGGATTGCCGCCAATAGCCCTGCAAGAGGTGACTCGCGCCACCACAGTGGCTAGAATAATGTATGCTGCTCCTTCCTGGTGGGGTTTCACTTCGGCCGATGATCGAGCTAGAGTTGAAAGATTTCTGAGAAGATTACGAAGAACGGGGTACCTCAAGGATGATTCTCCTACGGCAGAGGATATGGCCAAACAGGCTGACGAACGTCTCTTGGCTGCCGTCATCAGATGTGACCACCACGTTCTTCGAGGACTATTTCCTCCTGTTGTTACCATCAAATATCATCTACGACCCCGTCCACATAACTACACATTGCCTCCGAAAGACGATAGACAGTTTATCCCCAGAGCCCTATATAGAAGCTCTCTTGGTGATATAGGCTAATCTGACATTGTATGACTAAAAACACTACACTCATTTTAAACTTTTCTATTAGGCTACTATTATGTATCAGATAGCGGTGTGTCTACCTGTTTCTTACCAATAAACGAATATATTATATTATACCATTGATCGTGATTTCTCAAATAATGGTATATTCTGTGCTTTTCCAGGTTTTGGCACCAACAAAAGTGCATAGAAATCTATCCAGAAGATGGATCAATCATTTGCTCATCTGGAGTAAATGGACAGACATTCTGTCACTTCATATTCAGTCAGGGCCAGGTATTTGCAAAGGCTGCTTCTCTTACGTTGTAACTCAGTCATTCTCCATATTTGTCTGCAGGACACATTCAGGACATTCACCTCAGGACATTTCATCCCATAGATTTTCTCTTTGGTATGCAAATCTATTTTGCATGTCATACATCCACCAATATTTTGAATGAGATGCTCAATCCAAGGCCAGCCAAGAACCCATATTATTGAGAAGGTATTGAATACATACCACTGAATAGAAGCCAAGATTTATCTCTAATAGAAGCCTAGGTGATTCTTTGACAGTTGCATTGTAGGTACACTGGTAATTGTTTATAGTTGTTAGCTCAGTCAGAACATGCCTGTTTCTATGATAATGTTATTCATTCTGGAGATTTATATAGCGCCCCTTCAAGAAATCTACTCTGGAGCGCTCCCAGCCGAGCCACGGCAAAAGAAAAGACTTGAGTGATTTATAAAATCCAGTTTGATTTGTCAAAGGTAGCAAATGCAGCTCCGATGGTAGGTAATTCCAGATGGAGGGCCTGGAACCGAGAAACCTCGGCGCTGCCTAGCAGTCAAGGGAACCCGTGGAACCTAGGAGTTGCCCCGTCCAAAATTAATATCGGCCAGTTTGTTTTTGTGTTCCACCTTGAAAAACATTGTCATTTGCCAAATTAGATGAAAATCGGAAAAGATTTAGAACTTGCTCAAAGCCCCGGAAGAATTATCACTTAGAGACCAACGTGATACATTGCAATTTTCAAAGATAAAAACAAAACAAATTTCAGCACTTAAACATTAACATTATAAGGCAAAATCAAAGGAAATACTGTCAGTTATTTGTCATTTACTTATTCCCTTTAGTGCTTTTGGGAATTTGTTTCGATGGTACTCGACCATTTGCAGAACAAAACTGTTTCACTTCCTCGTTTCTGACCAGGGCTTCATTGAAGGACTGCATGAGAGCCACTCCTTTCTCCGCCAAATCGTTCGTCACTCTTAGGGCGGATATGATGTCTTTTGCCTCACTGTATGATTGTTCAGACTCCCATTGTTGCGGGTCTCGATCAAGAAAAGAGTCATCCAATCCGAGGATCTGGAATATTTTGGTGGTTGAAGTGGTGAAGAAGTCGGGTAGTGCTTTTGTAGGTGGATTATGTATCGGAGGAAGACTCTTTGGAGGTTCATCAGATCCCTGATTGTTGCGCATGCTGTAGACCATGCGCTGCTTTTCGTCGACGGTGACTGAATCGTCAAAAAGGCTGAGGCCAACCAGGGTCTCCGACAAATACCAAAGGTGTCGGGAAAATGCTGTTAGGGCGACCTGTGAGACTTCCTTGTCTTGGTAAGTATGGATTGCCTTCAAGAATTCCAGATCGTTCTTTGGGGCTTCATTGGGTGAGGTACAGGTGAACCAGTACTTCACGTAAGTTGTTGTCACAAAAAGTGACACTCGAAGTAAATGATTCCACACCTTTTGAGAGTAGGATTGTCGAGATGACCCCTCTGTGCTCTGGCGTTGTTGAATGGGAAATTGATCTCTGAAAAGCCACATCCTGATCGCATAGATCGCACGTGCCATCCAACGCGCGCGGTGAAATGCTCTGGGTACCTGAACTTTATTCCTTTTGGTGGACTGTTAGCTCTAGTAGCTCTTTGTAGTCGTCTCTGTGATATTCAGTACTCAGTTGCTGCAATGCAAAGGTTTCCAGCTTGATGCATACGCCGCCCTTACAACCCGTGTTACTTGCCGTTGTCTCAAAACACATGGCCACGATTCTTTCTTCCAATCCCCAACTTCTGATCTCGGCCAAACATGCATCTGAAATGACGGCAGCTGTCCCAGATTGGAGTTTGGGGATGGCTAATAGCTTGGTCACATCCTTGCCAGATACCATTATTGGAAGGCGATCAACACACCCTCGTCCTGTCCCTGTAACATCTGGCATGATCTTGCCTTCCCAGTGAAGAGTAAGAGGAATCTTCGGATCGAAGGATTCGCTATTCTCTGCTGCTAGGGCTGCACGGTTATCTTTCCTAGCTCGATGGATCGCTGAAGGACTGATAATCAGCTCACCAGCTGGTGCTGCATATAGATTGGATGCTGCAAGAGCAGACAAAATGTGAGAGGCCTTCCTGCTGCTGGTTTTGGTGCGATCTAGAGCTGCTGCAACATCACGAGTAACTACAGAGATTGTTCCCATTCGTCGCTTTGGTGGCCAAGCAGACGTCGAAGGTTCTGGCTCTTTTTCTGAGCTATCTGATGACGCCTCTTCCTTAGATGACTTTTCCAACAGAGAAACCTCCGTAGCTACAGCTGTGCTAGCACGATAACGTTCCTCACGCTCTGCAAGTGCTGCTGATCTTGCCAGTGCTCTCTCTTCTTGCTTTGCAAGTTTGACATCAATGCCTGCCATGGAACCACGTCGTCCTTTCTCACGCTGTGCTTTCAAAAACTGCCGAACCTCTTCTATCTTAATTATTGTCATGGCATCTTTATGCGCAATGTCAAAGAGGTCCTGCAGGGAATCCCTGAAAGAATCCCGTTTTCCCTCTTCAGTTTCTGACTTCCTCCAAATATTTTTTGAGGTTTTGCCATTCCTAATGAAGATGTCGTAGCTGATCCCAAACATGATTCTTAGCCCTCGTTGGAATCCGTGCTCTTTCCCAAATTGGAAGTACCATAGCTACCGTTTCTTTCACGCTGTCATCCAGACTCTGATTTCTTAGTGTATGGAAATTGAACAGCACCTTGAGAACCTCTCCTCGTGTAGGTAGTTTCGCATAACCGAAGTGATCTTCAGTACTGCCTATCAACCAAATCTCAGCCTTTTTTCTAGTCAATTTTGCCATCTCACCTGCGATATGATGCATTAATGAAAACCACCATTACCCGCCATTTGCAACACGAGGTCAGTGACATAAACAACAAGAGATCAGTTACGTCATCATCATGAATATTTATTAGTTGGGAACCGGCCACTAAGAAGGGGTCTAAGGCTGGCATGTATTGAAATCGTGTATAGAATGCCTATAATCATAATGCAACCGGGTTCCTACAATTTCGGTCGCCTTGAGCAAGTCCTAAATGTACCTCACCTATCAGGCTATAATTTCGGATATGGAGTTTATACATCAATTGGCATGATAAATTGACCTGGCCGATAACAAATCTTTGATCAGTGATTGATTGAGAGCCAGTGATTGATTGAGAACCAGTGATGTGTGTGATTATTAAAATTTTGGCTTAATATGTTACGTTTTGTACATTGAGCTCTGTGTCAAATAGGGACTGATGGGAGGTGCTCATTTCCTTTTCTTAGGCCTCTGAATTTGCAGAAAATGTATGAATCCCAAAGTCCTGAATGTATGGCCTGCACTTCACAGCAGTTGACATTCATTACCAAATTACGCTGTTTGGTGACAGAGGCATGTGTGCAAAAACAACGTAAGAACAATGTGCTGCGGGTTGTTATGAAGAGTGCCCTGCATGGCTTAAAGCTGCAACCATTCAGTCACACACCCAGTGGACCATGATGTTGCACTCTTCCCCAGAAATCATATAAAATTTAGACCACTTATCACCTAGTTATTCATCTTGTGCTGCTTCTGATAGGATGGGAATACAGGTAGACAGGGATTTTCTGTGGAGGTGGTCAATGGTCATAGTTTATTTTGCCTGTGTAGTTGGAAAAGAATCTTGCCCATTTTACGTGTTTTGTGCTACCACAGCTTTTGTTCGCTGATGCTGTGTATGGCAGCATTTATCACAAATATTGCTATGATCACTGCATTATCACCATGTCTCTTTTCTGAACTATGAATCAGAACTGTAGATGAAAATACCAGAGTTGGATTGTCTCGAGACACTGTCTCGAGACGTCTCGAGACAGGTTTTTGATGTCTCGGTCTCGGACCCCACTGTCTCGGTCTCGAGATCGTTTCTTGACTTTGTGGAAACTGTCTCGAAGCGAAAGTCTTGTCATTTTGGAAACTGTCTTGAAGCCAAGTCTTGTTCTCATGTAGAAGTGGTCTCCAAAGTTCTCGTACAAACTGTATTTTGTTCTGAACTTCGTATAGTATTGCGCTATAAAATTGTCTTGTGCCGAACGGATAACTAGTTAATCGGAAGTGCCAAACAGACAGGAAGTTTTAAAAAAGCGGTGTTTCTGGTATTAAGATTTAAGAGTATTGAAAAAAGCAGTCTTAAGTTTGCACTTTCAGTCCAAAATTTCCAAATATCTTAAAATGTCTCAAAAGAACCTGAAATCGTGAAATTTGCATTCACTCAGTTTGAAATCAATGAAAAACAAAATAAATGACATGCCGTTCGTCGTTTGTGTAATGCCAACATTAGAGAAACGCTTGGAACAACATCTAGTTTCTCAAGGTGAGTGATGTGACTTATGTCGCTAAATCGCTAATAGGCCTAAGGCCTATATGGAATTTTGTTGGTTTAAATTTTAGAATCATTTAGAAGATTCAGAATGGCTGAAATATTTAATTTCTTTATAGTTTATACAATTCAGGTGATCGGCTGATTTCAGTGACTTGACCCTTGTATTAGACTTCAAAAGTTGAGAAAAATTGTTTCTGGACTTGGGTGCAATGTGCATTTCACTCGTTTTGAACTGTCTCGAACTGTCTTGGACCTGGTGTCTCGGTCTCGGTCTCGGACCCCACTGTCTCGGTCTCGAGGTTTTATGTCTCGTATACAAGTCTGGAAAATACATGAAAATATATACCATTTTACAAGATTGTGCAAATGAAGCACTAACTCCCTAGTGAAAGTATTGGTGCGATTTGAGTGTAAGCATAAATGCATTTTAAAGGATTACTGTAGCCATGCTCAGTGCTTAAATGAAACTGTTATGTTGACATACTGTGGATTTTTGTCACAGTTCTGTACAATATGGTAATTAATTTCACATTGTGCTGTGCATGCGTCACTCTTATTTTTTGTTTCTGTTGTTAGTTTGTTGCAGGTTTTGTCAAATGAAACACAGCTGTTGATCACTAAAGATGATCAAATTTGCTATGAAGTATGCAAAATTTCAACTTTTGAGTTGCTAAGTTATGGTTAACTTTGTGTTGCTGCTCAATTTTTCAGCTTATAGTGGCTCTGGGTCAGGTATGCCATTCTGACAAATTGTTTAGCCACTATTGATTAGGACTGTCAGCCTATTAACAGAAGACAACAAGATAATTGTTTGCACTTGATTGTCTATGTCTTTGGGCAATATCAAAACCTATGACATGTTGTGCAGGATGTCATTTTATGTTGCATTTAATATTTTCTCACTTCTCTCATTCATAAATTCAAACAAACATTTGTAGTGCACCCAGTGTCGGATTGACCTTTTACTGGATATTACCTTCGGTGGAATTTTTGAATATTTCCAAAAAAAACTGTTTAGTATGAATACATTATTTTTCTATTGGTAATATATGACGAAGTTAGGTAAAATTGGCTAACAATAACTCTAAAGGAGTTATATATGTTTCAGTTCTCATTAGGTGTCAGGTGCTTAGTTTTCATTATTGGTAGCATCACTGTATGTCTCACAATGAGGACTTATTCATTGTTACTTAGCAGTTGTGAGTTATGAACTTGCTGAATATGTTGGAACTAGCTAACAATGCACACTTGTTCAGCACACAACACACTCCTTGTTACATGGTTTAAAAACCATTGGTTGAGTACTAAATATCTACTTCTATGAAAATTACCACTTTGCAATGCTATACTTACACATTACAAAAGATATTTACATTGCAAAATAGCTCTATTCCATATCATTATGTTGCATATTGGAGAAGTGTTGATGGCAAATATTTTTTGTGGCTTCTTTAGTCTTTGAAATCGGCCGAGATGCCTGAAGCACCACCTGTGACCCGTACTATTGAGGAGTGTGTGGTTGAAGGCGTAGGTCGATTCACAGCTCAGTCGAATGGAATTATCCGTGTTGTCTTCACAGATCGCACTTGTCTTGACATGCAGATTGAGCTCAGTCCACACTTGAGACCAGCACAATCAGGGGTGAGGCCATTTAAAACTTAAACTTTAGTCGCCTAATTTCTTTTTCAAATTGAGAAGATGCGGCAATGTGTATGTGGGCTCTAAACTGTGTTCCACGATAAATGTTTTCTTTTGTTGTTTTAACTGCTTGAAATTGGAAAATTCCTGGCACTTGGAAAAGGAAATTTATTTTGCTTCTGTGATTAGAGAATAAGGAAAGCGCAAATAAAACAGGAATGAACTGCCTGAGTTATATCCAATACCATGGAATTAACTTTATCCCAAGTTCTGTTTCAGTGATGGCTCTAACTTATGCACCTTTACTACAGTTTCTGGCACAATTGAACCTCATTGTGATGCGACTTTTGCCGTCATTGCAAGTACAGTGCTAGATAGGACACTGACGGGTTAGTTTGGGGCAGGGAGATGGTTGAATGGTAACATGCTGGCACAAAGATCAGAAGGATGGGGTTCGATGCCCGCTAGCTCCATAAGGTTGACTCAGCCTTCCACTCCCTAGGGGTGACTGTAAAATATGAGTGGTAGGACAGATGGGCACCTTGCAGGCTGCCATACAGTTAAATTCAACTCCTGTTAAGCTTGTTATATTCATTCATTCTGAGAATTTTCATTCATTCTGAGAATTTATATAGCGCCTCTTCCAACTATCTACTCAGAGATAACCTACTGTGATGATAAGTGTCATTACGAATGAAAAATTACATCAGTTAGCAAAACAGTGCACAGTAACTGTCAGGAAGCTAGAAGAGTCACCACTGGCAGGCCAATGCACACGCGTGGAACCAACCAATGGATTCCCGTCGAAAGCTGAAGATGGCATGGATGTTCAGTCTCTGAGCCAAGTAGCGTCGATAGAGTTGAGCGGCCACAGGTGACCGCATATCATCTGGTGCTACTATAATTATGTAATCTTACTGCGTACTTGTCAGTTTGAATTAATAAATGAATATTATTATTACTATTGTGTGAGTGTGCAAGAGCCCACCAATGGTGACTTTTCCAACATTATTTTCTTCCAGAAATCAACAATGTCTAATCAAACAAATAATGCCATGCAAGTTACCAGTACTTACAAGATGCTATAAAATTATTCATTTACCATTGTAACATTTAGTTACACGAAGATCACTCTCTGTATTTCCTATGTTTTATCAGACGTAGAAATGAACGGTTTTCTGAGGTTGATAGTGTGGCTGAGGTTTCTACGACAGTGTTAATGTTTCTTTGCATTGTTGTTGGTTCTATTTTAAGAGTCAGTTGCTGAGAAGCAAACTCTTATGTGATTGGCCGGCTGGATTTTGTCGTCTACTTCTGCCGAATGGTCAATACCATTTTGTGAATATTGATAGACCTGACATCCAGTATGAAAGGTCAGTTCTAGAAAGTCTTAGCACACAGAATGTAAATGTTATGTGTAACAAAGGTAACACTGATTCTAAGCATCTTCATTGGTGTGCTATTCTGGCTCATCTTTTGAGGTGTCCACGAAGGACTTTAAATTGTCTTCATATGTGCATATATTTTAATAAACATATCTTGATGCATACATGTACAATTGTACATGTGTTCTGACTGCATCATACTGGCACATAATGCTGCTTCACTTATGGCCATCATATAGCTTTTTATGTCAGCTGCATCCAACACAATTATTATTGCACATTTGTCGAAGCTGCTGTTTGACAAAGGTCTGTTAATATTGTAGAAACATAAATTATTTTAAATCTTTGTTTTGTAAATATTCAGTTACATCCGGGCTGCACTTGACTGGGCGTCTTGGGTCAATACGCCAGCCAGTGAAAGGCACACATTTTACAAAGACACAATTCGTGATCCAGAGCGATGGAATGCAGTCAACTCGGAGCTTAGGAAAATTCAATGTTTTTCATGTATCCTTCTGAGTTATTTTTTTGCTTTGATACTAACAGTTTATATTAGTTATGCCATGTGGACCTTTCTTGACACATCATTGTAAATGTCTATTCTAATATGGTGAAATTTAGGAGAGAGATAAAAGATTGAACTCGACTTTAGAATTGTAACTTTTTCATAAAAGCAAACTTCATATGCCATGTTAATTAAATGTGTAAAATTATAAGGTGGGTATAAAATACAAAGGTGGTTTTTATACAACCTAGTTGCTAAGTAAGTAAGTAAGTAAGTAAGTATGCTGCAAGGTCACAACAAAATTGCTGTGAAATATACTGGATCTGTGGTATGACAAGTGTGTATATTGCCATATTTTCAGACATGTATTTGTTCTTTGAAAAGCAAAGGTAATTCACTGGATAATATTGTATCTTCAGTCCTTAGACAACTCTTATTTTTGGTAATACTAGATAATATTTTAACTTCAGTGGTAGGACAACTCTTATTTTTGATTAATGTCAACCATCATTAACAACAGGAAAGCATTATTATGTTCTCATCCTTGACATTGGCCTAGATATTTTAGAAAATTCAGTTCTGCCAAAAGTAAAGGGTACGTTGAGGAATCAGGATTCTGCGTCGAATCGTCAGGAAACAAGTCGGATGCCAATAGCATCCAAATCTCTGGAAGGAGGCACTGAATTTAATGGAACATCAATTAATGAAGTTTTGAGAAAGAATTCTGAGATGTTAAAAAGCCTCGACCAGTTTCTGAAGGTGAATGGAGAAACGAAGCCTTGTAAAGAACAATAAAAATTTTCTTGGAATTAGTGTTTAAAATAATAATCTGGCCAATTCATGTTATTCCTACCATTGTTTGATTAGTTCAACTTAGGAAGCCATTAAAGTTGGCAACATTTTCCACCGTTGAAGGTGGAGGACAACATGAATTTGTAACTGGTAGGCTTAAATAAATTGATACAGTGTTATCATGTTCACAGAACTGGTGAGAAGTGCAGATTCTGGGCTTAAATCCAAGACCAAGAAGGTGTTTGGTGATACTACTTATCCAGGTCCCTTTCGGCTCTTGATCTCTTCTGAACTGATCATTTTAATTGTCATTAATTAAGTAAGTAAGTAAGTATATCGTTTATTGCACCAATTGCTAACTGCATGCTGGTTTACATTCTACAATGACCTATAATTTCTAATGTTACATTTTCATGTTGCATGTTTTTCAAACTGCTGTCTACAGTATTTTGGTCTAGAGTATATCATCCTAATATGTTTTGCGGGTCAAACTGTCAGCAGTGGGTATAACTCTGTTATGGGCCTGAGGACATAAATTGTAACTGGTTGGCTTTTTTCTAAATGCATGTATAGTTTCTTGATTTTCCATTGAGCTGATGACTTTTCCAATGTACATTTTCCTCAGAAAGTTACCAGTACGTGGTGTGTAGGATATTGGTATTTGGCTGTGTCACAAGTCTCACATTTGGTTTGAGATACATGTGTATTGAAACACTTTTTTCAGAAATCATTGCTTTAAATATAACCAGGCTGCACACATAGCTGACTGTAAATGTTTATGGATTTAACAGCTGCTCTCTGTGGCTATTATATGCCACCATGTTAAATTAGTGGTTGAAAAATTCACAAAAGTTCATCCCGAAAATCATGTTTCAATTTATGTGGTTTGGCTACTGCAAAAAAGTCTTTGTCAAGAGCTGAAAACAAAATTGCAAAGAAGACAAGTATTACAAAAATTGATATGAAGCTTTATGCTATGTGAAGATGAACCAATGATTGGGAAGTGAAATTCTTGGCATATTTGAGTTCAAAAGCAAAACCAACTATAAATGCAAATGACCAAATATGTTTGGAACGGTCTGGATTTAGGACAGAGCCCTGCCAGCATGCCCACATGGAGTCCATGTGGTCCCCGTATGAACCCATATGGATGAGACCCATATTCCTTATGGGACTCGTATAGAGACCATATGGGTCTCATCTAATGCCCATGGAAATGGCAGGGTACCAACCCTTCACTAAAGAAACCTGTTTAGAGATTGGCACTGCAATCAGTATGCATTACATAAGCCTTTAGGCTATGTTGCATCCCTGATAGCTACGTTCTGTTGACCCATAACCTGCACTGTTTGTAACCAATGGCACAATGCTAGTCAGCTAGATGCCCAGTATTGTAATATGTAATTAGCAACTTCTATTGCACTGGTGTCTAATGCACAAGGCATCAACCGATGGCACACCAAAACCAAGCCGTAATCAGGTCAACATCCAGAAGATCAGTCTGTAATAGGAATGAGCCGATTGGCATTTTTTACCGATTTCCGATTCCGGATAGTTGGCCTGTTATTTTCACTGATTCCGATTCCAACCCGAATAGTTAATAAAATAGAAATGAAAACAAAATCTTGTATATTCCTGCTAGATGTAATTGCAATGATAGTTTATGCACTGAACTATTTAACAGAAATTTACATTTGAAAGTTTGAAACCGAGTGGCATTAGAAAAAAGCCTGACTGTCCGTCATTTTGTTGGCACGTCGAGTAACAATTTTATTATTTATACGGACTTTCAATAAATTAAAGATTACTGCAGGAGCTTGCCAAAACAAGTTACTATTTCTGTATTAATGAAAAACGAAATTGCTTTTGGTCAAAAATATTACATTTTTGGTATTTGGATCGGTAGTCCAGGGATCGCCGATTCCGATTAATGCCGATTAGTGCAAAATCCGATCCGATTTCCGAACGGATAATCGGCTCATCCCTAGTCTGTACGACAGAGATAATATCCCAGTAAATGGGATATTACCTTCAGCAAAAGATAAGCCAAGATTCAGTGCAGGTGGAGTTAAATTTGGCATTAGTCGTGCCTAACAGTTACAAGTGGCGTCCTACCGAGATGTGAAGCGTGCAAAGTGAAACAATAATGCTATTTAGTAAACTAAGATATTGCTGAAAACTGAGTGGCTACTGAAAGTTGCTAAGAAGAACATTTCGGTCGGTGACAGCGCTCGTATGAGGCTCCTCTGTGGCCGTTGCGTCGTCCACACTCGACTGAAATTATCTGGTCGACCGTTTAAGGAACGAATCCGCTTTTGATGAGTTTTGAAAACATGAAGGAGATTTCATTCCAGGCGGACGGAGGCATTCCAAGCTCGGTTAGGGCGCTCTCGTTGCCCTCGCTGACCGCTGCCAATGCCATCCGCAGGTTCATGGTGTCGCTACTGGACAGGCCAAGGCGCTTTCGATATTCCTCCACTGTCGGACTCACTGTCAAAAGTAAAACGAATTAGTCGACATTTTCGTCTGCCTATCTTACGGAATGCATTACAATGACCTCGAATTCTATGGCAACAATTAACGCACGCGTTAGAAAGTGGCTGGGCTCAGTGAAATTTATTCTTTTGGAAAGAATGTTTGGCCACTTAATTTGCACGCTGCGAAGACAGGCTGCAGGGACGACGTGGGCAATGGTGCTCTGATATTATCTGCACCATGGAGGTGCTGGAACCCTACAATCATGCCCACATAGGACCCATAATATTCCCATATGGGATTCGTATGGGGCCCATGTGGATCACGTCTAATGTCCATAGAAATAGTGGCAGAGAAGAGGCGCAGTGTAACGGCCAGGCACACAGTCATGTAGGCCTACCAGGACGAGAGGAGACGGACCTCTCCAGCTGGCTGAACGAGCTCAAGATCTGGACGGATGGCAACGCGTCGTGGTAACAACAGCGCTTCAGGGTTGTGGCGTCTAACCCCCCCCCACCTGGACTGGGAGAACAAACCCCCACTCTGGACCGATTGTGTTAATTTTCGTATTGCAGGCCATTATATTTATTGGAAATTAGCAACCCCCAGTTTATGTCGAAAACGCTAAACCCTCTCCCCACTTCTGGCAATCGTGGGAACCGTTCTCCCAAACCCCCATTGGTAGACGCCACTGGGCACGGCATCACGATGATGATGATGAGATGATGATGAGATGAACAGTGGCGGCGCCAGGGGCAGAGGGGGTGCTTAGCCCCCTAACTGCGGCTCAGCCCCCAAAAGTGGGAAATCGTGGGAAATCACTGCAAATCACAGCGAGGAGGGGACAAAAGGGAAGGTTTTTGAGCTTTAGCCCCCCAAACCTGAAATCCTGGCGCCGCCACTCACAATTATTCCACACTGTACTCAATCTTAGCCCAGATTGCTCCATCAAACCAGCTGATGTTGTCCGAGACCTTGGTGTCCTTCTTGATAACTCGCTGTCTATGAAAACTCATATATCCAATATAACCAAATCCTGTTTTTTCCATCTCAGACGCATTCGGCAAGTCAAGAAAAGTCTTATCGAGAAATGTGTTCGTACCCTAGTACAGGCCCTTGTCATTTCTAGAATTGACTACTGCAACTCAGTCCTTTGTGGTCTTCCTGCATCTACCCTTCAACCTCTTACAGCTGTTCTTCATTACGCTGCTAAGCTTATCAAGAACCAAAATCCTCGGGATCATGTCACACCGACCCTCCGTGAACTACACTGGCTTCCCATACAAGCTCGCATCAATTTCAAAATCTGTCTTCTAATGTACAGAATCTACACAAACTGTTCTCCTGCATACCTTTCTTCACTTGTTACACCCTGTTCGTCTCTCCAATCCAGACGAGGGCTACGTTCATCGTCTCAAGGTGATTTTGTTGTGACACGATCACTCAAAAAACTTGGTAACAGGGCATTTGCGCTAGCCGGCCCGGCTGAATGGAACAAACTCCCCTGTCTTTATCCGCAAATCCCCAACTTTATCGATTTTCAAAACTAACCTTAAAACACATCTGTTTAAGATTTACTATGATTGATTTTTCTGTTACGCGCCTTTGTGCAAGATTCCAATTTTGTTTAGGCGCGCTATAAATAACAGTCTAATAATAATAATAATAATAATAATAATAATGAAGATGATGACGACGATGATGCATGAAACGGTGTAATGCATGTAGCCTATGTATCTAACAGAAACGAAGACCTAAAATTGAGCAGTAGGGTTTGACTAGGCCCCCATAGAACCAAAGAGCAAGGATTTATACGCAAATATTTGTTTAAGTAAGCGGATGGGTCTACTCTAGCATGCCTGCTTAGCCTACAATCCTCCATATAGACAGCCACTCTTCGTCGCTCGTCAGCAAATCATTAGCCTAACGCACAATTGGCTGGTGCCATATACTGATGATTTCTCATTGCATGCAGTGGTGCCATACAAATTAACGAAATAATGACATAGGACCTACGTCTTTTATCCGCGTCATGTGTGTTATACATGACCTATTTCAAGGACACGTTCGTAGAATTGAGTCGATAGGCTCTAGTTATGTACGTCATATACGCATGCAATGTATGTGGTCATTGGTTACGTACGTATACGTATGTATGTCGTAGGCCTATGTATGTACTTACGTACGTAAGTATGTATGTAGGCCCTATGCATGTATGTATGCACATAATGCGCGAACGTGCACGTGTGTATAGGCCTACATGTAGGCCTAGCCTATGCATTTATTTGTGCATGCACGCATGTTTGCACAGATAGGCCTATGTGTGTACATGTAGGCCTGTATATATACTCACGTGCGAATGTATATAATTATATAGCATGTATGTGCGTATATGCATATACAGTGTACTGTTACAGTAGGCCCTATTATGTATCCATGCAGTGCTGCATAAAGCACCTGCTTAAGAGCGCTTCATATGTCCAAGTGTCGTTAATGTACGTAGCGCCTCTCCGAAGGCACTTCATTATACCGATACCGCTGGGACACAATAATTTTAGCCCATTATAGGCCTAATTGGTGTTGCTCAAGGCTTGTGATATAGCTAGGCCTTGACCGTTCAATGCTTTCGATACAGGCCTATGCTGCGTCTTGTCTGTAGGAGTTTCTGGAGGTCTTTCGTCCGCGATGTCAAAGCTCGCCGGAATCTTCATTTCCACTTGTTTAGGTTTCCACGTCGAGCGCACAGGCCTACTTGTTGCTGTGTTCCTGGTAAGGTGTTCTTAAATTATTCAGACAATTTGTCGGTTATCGCAAGAGGTTGCATTAGTCACGTACGAGGAATGATCGAAGAAGGGACTGGCGGCCATTATGCGCTGAATCTGATTCACTGGGTGTCATCGATGCGAGCCCCATGCGAGCTCCTCCTGGCTTCAGGGCATCGGGGATTAAATGTAAATGTACACATCTCCCTACAGGCTACAGCGACCGTATGGTCTCGAACAGGGGTGCAAAAAACCAAACTTTTTTCAAAATGAAAAGTTGGTTTTTTGGTATTGTGGTTTTATTTTGTTTTTGTTTTGTTTTTGTTTTTGTTTTTGAGATTTTCGTATTTCGGATCATAAAACTCATAAAAATGGCATAATACCGTTCAAATTAATCAGATGCATATAAATGAAATTAACTAGAACAGTGGAACCGTAGAATGCCATAAAACGAAGTTAACAAAGACCATACAACAATTGCCAAGAGAGTTGAAGAAATTACGTTTTTTGGCATTTATAATTTTGAAATTTGTAAAAAAAACTAAAAAAAACAAAATTTGCGGTTTTTTGTTTTTGGTTTGTTTTTGTTAAAAAACAAAACAAAAACAAAACAAAAAACCAAGCCTTTAACAGCCCTGGCATCGACCCTTCTCATCTTTCTGTGAATTGATAGGGTGAGGTCCTTCAGCACAGTTGTTCGTTTGAATGGTGCTACGTACGCCAACTAAGGTCTCCGTGTACGGATCTCATCATGGCTTTCCTCAGATCAGGACACCCAGCCAGAAAGCCAGTCTTATTGTTCTTGTCAACCATGTAAGCCTGCATATATATACAGGCTCGTAATCGTAAACTCTAAAATTCTTATGCGCTATTCGAAAGCCAAGCGCAGGGCACCAGCTTATTCACGAGCGCTGCGTCGAGTCAGAGGGATATATATACAGAGAAACGAGAAGACGCAGACGACAAGAAGAATCGTTGCCTTAATGGGTCGTTTCCTAATGCCGCCCAGACGCAGGAAAATAAAGACAAATGACATTGCTCCTAAATGCAGACACAGCCATAGGCCTAACGTAACTTTAACGCCGTAGATAGAGCTGCGCAGGCAAACTCACCGACGAGGGCGTGTGCCACCTGCGTTGCATCTCTTCCGCTGAACAGCTTCTTCAATATCCAGCTTTGTGTCGAACCAAGGAAGTTGAGAATATCCCCGACCGGTGGACGATGTGCTAAAACCAAAAGAGACAAAGAAAGAGTCTCTCGATCATCTCTAAACATAACGAACACGTGGCACGTCTAATATTATTTTAAAAAACTAGGCCTATAGGTCGGTATAAATAGGAGCATTTGCATCGTTCGACAGGAAATGCAATGTAGGCTAACTAACTGATTCATGTGTTACAATTAGAACAGACGATATCATATGTTACAATATTATTGTTACATGTAGGTCCCCTATCGTGTCACAAGGCAGGTTCAGGTTAGTCTGATGCATTTAGATCAAGACATGTTAATGTTGTCTAATGTATGTATGTATGTATGTATGCATATATGTATGTATGTATGTAAATATGTATGTATGTATGTATGTATGTATGTATGTATGTATGTATGTATGTATGTATGTATGTATGTATGTATGTATGTATGTACAATGTATGTATGTATGTTTGAATGTGGCTATGCAACTGGGCATTTGTTTAGATAAGATTTGGCCTGATTAGATGTTATCTGGTTAAACTGGATGAGATTAAATTAGATCGACTGGATTGGATGATCAGCTAAAGTGGATTGTGCTACGTTGAACTAAACAATAGCTTCGAACAGATCAGATGCGATTCGGTTCGGTTGGATATAATTAGATTGTATTAAGTGAATATTGCATCCATGGCATGGAGTAAGTTGAGCCCAGCTAAGAGATGAGAGGTAGGCCTATACCTGCCGTGCAGACTTCACGGTCTTCGTCGTATCCATCCTCGCAGTCGACGCTGTCGTCGCATAGGTAGCCCATCGGAATGCAGGTCGGCGTCGTCTTACATGGAAAAGGCTTTTCCGCGTCTGGACACGGATTTCCTACGTAACAGTTACCGAAGCAGCCATATGATAGACTCAGCAAGTGACAGCTTTTTAAGAGAAGTAGAGGAACACGTCGAACCGACTCTAATAAATTGATAAATGAAATCATGTATACGTAAACCTAACTTTGTTAACTTCGGTTGCTTATAGGATATAAGCCCTACAACTAATAGGCCTAGCCTACTACTGCTAGTACTGTAGCGCAACTGATGCTATTGCTAGCCAACTGCTACCACTCGCACCTCTGCTACGAAAAAATACTTAAGCCGGTATGAGAAGATGCGTTACATTTTTTCTGGTGAGCTGGGGATAGAAACCTCTCACATGGCTTGGACGAATTGCACTTTTACTGAATATGAGAATATGCTGCTATTTTACAAGATTTTCAATGATTTTGTGACAATTCAATGGTTTGTTGCATCAAAAGTTATGATTTGTTACAGCTGAAACTTTACAACCGTCAACCCCAGTACAAAGACTTGTTTTTGGAAGACATGAACACAGTTCTAGCCGTAATTATTATAATAATTATAACATATAATTTATAACATCATTTTTGAACCTGTATTTTTTCAACCTTAAGTTTAAGCTGCAATTTTCTAAGTCGATTTTCTCAGGGGTATATCATAATATTTCAGCCAGTCGTCGGTGGACTGTTACTTTGAAGGATATTTTGAAGATAATGAAATAAAATTTGACTCCTTTGTCGCAATAATATCAACACACCTTAGGGCATATTTAATCCGGATACCAGAGATTTAGTACCTTTTCTCCCATTGGATCATACATTTTATATACATACCATCGTGCTCAGTCAGTTTCTTCAGCCTGTGAAGTCCAGCGAACAGCGGAGATGGAGATACACGATTGACTGACATCGTCAGAAGAACAAGCGCCAAGAGAGACAGACCAACAGATGATGACTTGACATTCATCATGACCTGCTAATGCATTCCAAACACATCGACTTCACCTTAGTCTAGCATTAACTGGCATCATCATCATTATCATCATCATTATCATCATTATCATCATCATTATCATCATCGTGATCATCATTATCATCATGATCATCATTTTCATCATCATCATCATCATCATCATCATCATCATCATCATCATCATCATCATCATCATCATCATCATCATCATCATCATCATCATCATCATCATCATCATCATCATAATCATCGTCGTCATCATCATCATCATCATCATCATCATCATCATAGTCATCAGTAGTAAAGTAGTAGTCTTCATCATTATCATCATCATCATCATGGTCATCATGTCATCATCATCATCATCATCATCATCATCATCATCATCATATCATCATCATCATCATCATCATCACTCATCATCATCATCATCATCATCATCATCATCATCTATCGTTGTCGTTGTCGTAGTAGTAGTAGTGGTGGTGGTAGTAGTAGTAAAGTAGTAGTAGTGCTCCTGTAAAGTAGTAGTTGTAATGGTAGTGGAAGTGGCAGTGGAAGTAGTAGTGGTAGTAATAGCAATAATATGAATATGAAAACTACTGCTGCTGCTGCTGCTGCTGCTGCTGCTACTATATACGATATACAACTATACATTAGGCCTATTACTAGTAATACCGCTAATACTATAACTCACCAACTATTATTGTATTAATTATTCATAATAGCCAAAACAATGTCGCTGAGTGAACGCTTAACATTAAACGTGCCACAGAATACGATCAAAGTCCTGCAATCGGTGGTTTATGCAGATGATATCCTGACGCATCTCGTTCTGCGTTCAACTGGCCTACAGACCGTGCTAAATGAACCGAACCATGGAGCATCGGGCGATAGAGACAAGACGCCGATCGCTTCATTCACTGTCAGACGACTGTTTAATTCATATCATCCATCAGACTTGGGATCAATCGATCAAAAGCGGAAGACACGTATGCCGACGTCCGATGTCTTCCGGTTCCAACCGAAGGAACCTCCGCAACAAGTCATCTTCCGCCAACGAGGTTTCACAGAGAAGTGGTAGAAAATCTATTCTACCCCTGGGACTCCCTTGCACCGCGATCACTCAACATCTTCCTGTACTACGTAGATTCGGCGGCCACTTCTAATTTCCTGTTGAATTGCCACTCCTTGCATGCGCGCCTCTAATGCCTACCAGAATGTTCGCTACTCACGAGATCATGTCATGCACCGTTGTGTAGGCGGTGGCCGTTGCTGAATCCGTGTTGCATGTTGTTTGTATTCTAGCGTCATGTGGGTTTACCGGAAGAAACTGTTGGTCTAAGATCTATACATATATTATAGGGATTGATTCCACGGTTTTTCAGAGGCTGCCACTTAAGACTTAAGACCAATGCACTTGGTATAAGGGGGAGTTGAATCAAGGTTCAACATCGCACTACTAATGCTCCCTGTAGGCCTACAGTGACCAGAACAGAGAACAGATCTCGAGACCGTCGTCTTGAATAACAAACAACCAACCTTAGGCCCTACTTCGTCTGTGGTAATTTTAATGTCTTTATTATACTTCTGGAAGCCTCTTAGATTAAGAGCGTTACTTATAAAGCCTAAATATTACGGAGCGATATCAGCTGTTTTAAATCTACATACATGTATGGTATGCTTCAATGACATTTCTAGCGCCGTTGTAATTAAGCGTAATGTATTATGCTACGTGCAGCGCTAAGAGTTCGTGAATTTACATTACACTGTCTTTAGAACCGAGCCTGAATATAAACCTACCTCACCGATTTTGTGTTAGACTAAGCACTGCGAATGAACTGGCTCCCACAACTTAAAGCTTTTTTGGTGCTGAAGGGATTACATCAGGCCTAAGGACGCTCTTATCAATACTAAGCGAAGGTAATTAGCCACTGAGGCTATGCCTAATGTCAGTGGCGGCGCCAGGGGGTAGGGGGCTTAGTCCCCCCCTAACTGCGGCTCACCCCCCAAAAAGTAGGAAATCACTGCAAATTACAGGGAGGAGGGGACAAAAGGGAAGGCTTGGAGCTTTAGCCCCCCAAACCTGAAATCCTGGCGCCTCCACTGCCTAATGTAACTGATTAGGAGGTCAATTATAGTGCGCATTCGCAGAATATATCTGCAGAACCGCGCAAAATAACTAACGATTAACTTATAGTTAGGTTGAAGAAAATCGACGCATGCACTGAAATTCGACACTAGAACACAGCTGAGAAATGTCATCGCATTTCCCATGGCAGCCATGAACTGTGCTAAACGGGTTTATATTATGCATCTGCTAGCAAAAGAGCGCTTGTTCATTGTGCATCGACGCTGTATCGACTCACAGACCAACAGAAATGCACGAATCGTCTGCACCGAATTGAACCTCAGAGGCAGAAGAAACTCTGCTTTCGATTTGCAGCAACTGTAAGCTTACATAAGCGTCGTGTGTAATGCAAATCTCTTGGACAGCCAAAGAGCACACAATTTCACTCTCCACGATTAAGACTCGATGAACTTTATCCCTAGAATACTATTATAAATCATGTACTAATTAACCCATCCATAAGTAGCCATACTGTCAACTGTTATTGCTCAACTACAGCATTTTGCTTATTGTTTTATTAAATAAACGAATATACACACGTACATCAATCAATCAATCAATCAATCAAATCTCTTTTATTGAAGCCAAATGAAAAACACATAACATTTCAACATAAAGTATCAGGATTGGCCGCAAGAGGAGTCCCAAAAGGGATCAAGATCCCGCTAACTAGGGACACCTAGAACAACATTTCAGAAATATGAATTAGCTAAATCCTTGATAAACAGTGCAACATCAAGTTTCGTACAGCAATGCAAACAGTATAGTACATATTACGCAGTAAATGATTAACTCGATTCAAAACACTATGAAAATATAAAGAAAAACCGAAAACCTTAACTAACAGTGAAAAAGAATATCCGGCAGGGTAGGTTATAGCTAATTTCCATTAATCAGGTAGGCATGCAGTATTTTTTTAAAGTGCCGTAGGTGGAGGGCACAACGTATGTGAGAGGGAAGCATGTTCCAGGTTGTGGAGCCAACAGATTTTTATGGAGAATAAGCGAGTATTGGTGTGTGCGTATATGGGGCGATAAGAGTTAAAGTTTCTGGTGAATTTTTAGCCTTAGTGGCTAATTACTTTCGCTTCGTATTGATAAGAGTTTCCTTAGGCCTGATGCAATTTCTTCAGCACCAAAAAAGCTTTAAGTCGTGGGAGCCAGTTTATTTGCAATGCTTAGTCAAACACAAAATCGGTGAGGTAGGTTTATATTCAGGCTCGGTTCTAAGGACAGTGTAATGTAAATTCACGAACTCATACATACATGTGGAGTGTGGACTTACAAGGTAATTCTTCTGCAAAACACTGAAGAATTTGAAAGGTTTGTGACATGTCTTTTGAATGGTTTGTGACATGTCTTGATACAGAGTTATAAACAATTGTGGACAGATCTTTTGAGAGGTTCTAACAAATGCGCTATATGAAGCCCAGGTATATGCATACATACACTGAGGGATCATAATACTGATACTGGCACTACGTGTACTTGCATACTGAAGGTCAGACGTTTGCTAAGATCTGTGCAGTTAGAATAGCACCATGCAGTAGCCCTATACTAAAACACCAACTTGAAAGGAATAAACTTAATATATTTAGACGAATTATACTATGTTGTAGTGGTTGCTTCGGGGAGAGAGACAGGATGGACAGACGAGACTTGCATACTGAATGCAGCTAATGGAGCTAAATGGAGCTAAAACGAGTCATTGGAGCTAAAATACGTCCACGGCAGATGTCGCGAGCGTCTCTGCTAAGAGTATCAGAGGCCTGAAGACAACGAAAACTGTCAACGTAATATAGAGACCAACACAAGCGAATAGCTTACACTAAGTTGCTAATGCATCTATCAGCGTCTGTAGGATACATGTACATTACGCAATTGCACTGTCGAATGCTGTAACGTAATACAATGACTGTGTTTCATATATCAATATACCAACGAGTTATATAAGCTTTCTGGTGCTTTACAATATCAACATTAATGTCGGTACAAGTGTTTTAAGTTAAATAATAGATGGAGTGTTGTATATTGTAGCATATAGTCATATTTAAGTTGACAGAAAGGACGGACGGACGGACGGACTTAAGAGGGGAAATTGCACAAAAAGTCCTAGTTCGCTGTAATACTAGTAAACCATTCCAGCAGGCTCATATGAAGCCCATGTAGACGGCACTCGTATTAATTATAGAACCCATGTGAGCCCTATCTAATGCCCATGGCAATGCTGGCAGAAACATCTTAACTTTACACAATTCAAATGAAAGAAATCTGGATATTATCCTTAGCTCCAAATGACCGCTTAGTCTGTAGAACTAGCATTTAACAGCCCTCCTCTCTGAATCTGCCAAACCGTTGTCATCAATTCGTAGGCTAGCGACGACCAACAACTTCAGCAAGATATAGTCCTACCTGAAAAATTTACTACAATTATTGTCAGCTGGAATTGCAGAACAGCGAAATAATACAGCCATAGCATCATAATCAAACCACCCATCACATTGTCCATGGCCCTCAAAACGAAAACCTAACGACGCAATAAAGACCGCTATAAACTGAAAATGACCTCATGCACGAAAGGATTGTCATTAACTGGATCCATACACACTTCATTACCACCCATCACCACGGTCCTATCTAAGCCCAGCCACAACAAAGGAATTTGCTTCAAGCGCTAAACGAGAATGAGTTGCAAATTGAAGACTGGCAGCAATGCATTACGTCATCCATGCCTTCGTTACATAGGACTATGATTAACATCTCAACCGGAGTTCTTGTTAACGTAGCCTACTTCCTCTTAAGTATGATAGCAGTGGAGTCCAACTATCTAATTAGTAATTTCCGGATAATGCCAGGGAATGATCTTGTTGGGTGAATGTATTTCTTAGGGTCTTGTTTTCTATTGCTCAGATGGGCAGGACTGTCTAAAATTAATTACGAGCAATTATTCATAATTTCTGCTTTGGATTTGATGAGAGAGATAGACAGACAGACAGACAGACAGACAGACAGACAGACAGACAGACAGACAGACAGACAGATTGCCTGCTTTCTGTTTACGTCCTTGCTCCTACTAACCACGTTTTAACACATTCAAACAATATAATGTAGGCTATATCAACGATAATTATTAACATCATTATTCTAAAATACAGTCCCGTCTATTATAGTTGTGAAGAGGTATAATGATGCCAATTTAAACAATGGACCGTTTGTTCATTTACTTATTTCCGTGGGATGTTGTTTAGGTTGTATAGAATCAATAGTTTATAATTATCTAGATTCTAGAAACATTTATTTTATAATGTTTACTCTCTTAGTGACTTAGGCCTATGTAACTAATTAACTAGGTCCATGCTAATCGATTGTAGGCTTAAATAAATGCGTTCGGTTGCATTATTATCCCATGGAGGGTGTGTCGTTCAACCCATAGTTGGCTCATTTTGAAGACACGGCTGAGATATGAGATGGATTAAACCATAATAAGCTTAAACGCAGAAGTAGCCAAGTAGCCTATAGCTGAGTTATTAACCTCAAATCCTGCGCAATAATAAGCCTGTACCTATAGCTAATGATCTCTCCCTCCCTTTCCCTGTCTCCTTCCATATCCCTTTCCCTCTCTCTCCCTCTCCATCTCTCACCTCCGTTCCTCTCTCTGTCTGTCTCTGACTCTGTCTGTCTCTGTCTGTCTGTAGGGGCCTATGTCTCTCTCTCTTTCAGTTTACCGGTATTCTGTCTTTCCTGCAGTGCATTAATTTTTTTCTTTCCTTGCATTTTTTCTTGCATCGCCCTCTTCCTTCTCTCTTTCCTCTACCGACCTTCTCTTCCTGTCTTTTCATCATTTCCATCTTCTCTCTCTGTCTGTCTCTCTCTGTCTGTCTCTCTCTCTGTCTCTGTCTCTGTCTCGCGCTCTCTCTTTCTCTATCTCTCTCCATTTCTTTCGCTCTATCCAGCCGAGGCATTCTGCATGTCAAAGCAAACGGAAAGCTGCGTGAAAATCGTGCTAATTATCATCGAAATGGAGGACATTAATTATTATTTAACACATGCGCCTTCCAGTAATTGAACTTGGGAATCTGCAGCTTGCCACCTGGACCATAATAATCCATCCCACATAATCCAACGATGCGTGGACTTCCTCCTTTGATGACACGCTTCTTGAAAAATACAGAAGGTGAGTGGTCGACTACATAATGCATCACACTTTGTGTGGCATTATACGCAGATTAGATCCGCATCGCTGGGTATGGCACCGTCTGGCATACAGTCTGGCATTGTAATTCATGTTCTCACCGGTTTCGGTGAGTAAGGTCCGCAGACATTTTAAACTAAGCAGGGCTATTCTCATGCTGTGAAGTAACAAAGGAGGACAACAAGAAAACCAAAGCAAGGTGGGAAACCTATTGAACAATAATTATTGTCGAAACTATGAGAAAATTGGACAAAGGAGAGAAACAGTCTAGAAATCTAAAAACAGATCGAAAGACAGATCGAGAAACTGATGAATAAAGCAATCATCAGTTATTTCTGGAACTTGAAACCTTGAATCGATTTCAAATGCAGTGAGGACTTAAAATGTCATAAGAAATCTTGATTTCCCCGCTCCCCATGATTTGCCTCCCTTTCTACCTCAGTTCCTGCTCCGCAATTGATTGCTTTAGGTCTAATAATGTTTTTATTCGTCACTACATATAGGCCTATACTGTAAACACTGAAATCTATCAAATTAAACAGATTAATTTCTAAGTCACCTAACAATAAAGAATTTTTATCATATCGTTCCGAAGACGGAACAGTTTTCGATATCTATTCTTCGTCGCAACTGGTCAAAGGTCCATATCTACTAGACACAGCCGCGCTTGCTTGGACCCATGGTTGGCTCGTGTTCATCATGGAACAGATGGCAAGTGGTGACCATAACTAAGTCGAACGTACGTGGCTATCAGGCTTTTCGTGACCCTTCGCTTTCCTGATTTCACTCCCCAGACAGTTGCTGCGCCTGTGAAGTGTGTGGAGTTGTATTGTTCAACATAAATGTATGATTCAAATATAAAGAAAATAAATTAGCTACGGTCCAAAGGGCACTTAGATTAGCTAACATTAAATCAGAGGCGTACCGAGCTGAAATGCCGCCCGGGGCGACGGCCCAAATTGCCGCCCTTGGCCATTTAATTTTGGATAAGTTATTTTCTCTCAGAGATTAGATTGCAGTTTTCATGACGAACGTCGATCCTATTGCATATAGCCTACGCCTACAATTTTATTTTATGCAGTTGAAAGCTTGTCTGGATTTATCCCTTTTCACTGCAATTTTTTAATTATCCGTTTTAGCTACATGCATAGCCTACATTTTAAACTTACTGAAATCAATATTATTATATAATAAAACATTCTATTGCACGAGTTGCGACTGTCGCTGAATCGCCGCTTCTGTTGCGAATGTGGAAGAAACAAAATATCGACGCATAACTGCAGCACCACCTACTTTTGTGTTTTTTTGCGATTTTCTCTGCGATTTCTATATTAGTTCAGCCTCTTACTCATTTTCTTTCGTAATGAACGAATGAATATTGCGAATGTCTGTAGTTAATACGAGTGAGCCGAGAGGAACTAGTAATTAACATTTATAGCATCACACAGTAAAACTCTTAAAGTTATTATCTCATTAGGCTTAGTTAGGCCTACTGTCGCCTACAGTTAAAAAATAATATAGTGCGAATCAAAACGGAACCATCAACTGGAAATAAATGAATTAAAGACAGGCCAATTTTTATTTAGGAAAATAATACTATTTAAGATTTTTCTAAATTTTTGTATGTCATAATTTCGCGGAAGCAGCGTACAGTAGCCTAATGACCATGTCCATTATATAGGATAAAAGCCAAGACACAGCGCTGCCGCTCTGCATTCTGCAAAAGATTATTCATCATCATCATCATCATCATCATCAGGACCCATGGGCCGAAAGCCCGTAGGTGTCCAATGCAAATTTCATCCTATTATTGTCCATAAGATTATTAACAACCCTTATTCCGCTGTAGGCCTACAGTGAATGTGATGGTGCAAACACGGCTTACTGTGCGCAGTAGAAGTTTCAGTTTTGATAGCAATAAAAAGCAAAGGAAGCGTTGCATTTTATTTACTGGATTATTTGGATTATGGATAATAATATATATAAACATTACAAAGAAGCTGCTTCCTTTTCTACAGTTATGTTTAGTGTTTAACGTAGACCTCTCAGAGTGATGCCTGCCCTCCTCTAACGGAGGCTTAGGGGCGGCATCGGAAGCGAAGCCGACTTGACCAAAGTGACGGTTTCTTACTTTCTTTCCTTCTTTTTCTACCTTTCTTTCTTTCTCTCCTGCTTTTTCATTTTTTTATCCAACATTCAATACTTTTTTATTTTTCTTCAACCCAATTTTGCCGCCTCTGCACAACTGCCGCCCGGGACGACTCGCCTCCCTGTCCCTTCGGTACGCCTCTGCATTAAATGCCCCTATTTTCCTCTCGCATTACTTCCTTTTCAATAAAAAAAAATTGAGAGATTATTACCGATTGCGCGTGTTGTGAGCACGGTGCGATGAACGACATCAAATGAAATAGCGCTGCATGACTCTGGATCGAGTGTCCTGAATCACGCAAAGACTGACATGCATGATTCAGAGCAGACCATGTGCTAAAGGATCGGCCAGTGGAAAGACAACACCTGTCCTCGGTCATGCCTTTCACATGCAAGTGCACTGAAGCACTGCCCAGTATAATCAAAGAGAGAAATGGGTGTGGCTGTGTGTGTGTGTGTGTGTGTGTGTGTGTGTGTGTGTGTGTGTGTGGCTGTGTGTGTGTGAGTCTTGGCGTTGGGCAAATGCGACGACGATCGATGTAATCCATGGGTCGTCAAACGAAATAAGCCTTTAATTAATTATCCATGGAGCAAATTCCACCCAACTGAACCGCTTCCGTGACGCACACATTTTAGAAATATTCTTCAACTACATGTATCTGAAAGTCCATCTATATAATATATATACGTGCCATGGCCAAGGTCCTTTATAGTGTATGCCTACAATAATATATATATATATATATATATATATATATATATATATATATATATATATATATATATATATATATATATATATATATATATATATATATATATAGCTGTGACGGATTCACAAGAGTGCAATAGACAACCCGCCCTAAAGTTGGTATTTTCGCACGGTCGCACCTTGCTTTAGCGCGTATTATATAATCCACCCAAACCTATATGCATTGTATATTTTGAATGTTGTAATTCACATAGCGTTATTACGTAGCTTGCAGCGATCACAATGATTACAAAATCGTATAACAAACGTCTGTAAGGACAACAATGGCTCAATCCATTTGCCTGCATAGGTCCCTCTCTATGGAATGGACCTATATACTCCTTCTGTATATATGCTCTACGATCCTCTCTGGTTGCATGATTGCATCCCTATCTTTTTTTAATCTCACCTTAAAACCTTCCTTTTCTCTCGGAGTACCTCGCACTGGGAGCGCTTCTGAAAGGTTTATGCTATGAGAAGCGCTTTATAAATGATCAAATACAATACAATACAATATAGACTATAACGCTAGAGTATACTATTAAACATACCGCATTACATTATGAACTCTATAGAGTAAAATGCTATAGAGAGGAGATAATAATAGTAAGCATATGATGCAATTTAGGAGACATTTATGAGGCGCTATTGTAAATAACCTCTCACGACCAAACAGACCCATTCACCAGGAAAGAAAATGATCTTCAGGTGCTGACCAATGGAAGGCGGGAATGTTCAAAATTTATGTAGCACTACGACACCCTATAGGCCTCTGCTATAAGAATAAAAGAATGTAAAATAAAAATCACTCGTATAAATGTAAACCTGCCTAAGTTATAAATCTCGTACAATGGATGCTGGAGTTAATTACAATGTTTTCCCTTTCCCCATGCAGCGTATTCCAGACTCTGTGGGGGTATATCGACCCCTACGAACGCCGTCACAGAAGGCGGAGAGTTACAACGCCACCTTAATTGTTTCCTTTCACGCAGCCGTCCCATTATCGATTCTCGGCGCATTGTTAACTCCTGCGCTAAGTGCCAATCCTGACATTTGTGTTTTCTCTCGCCAAAAGAATCTTGATTTCCTTGGACGTCGGTCTCTGGCTGCAGTGTCTGGCCAGTTCTTCGGGGAATTCGACGGGATGGGACAATTTAGTGTCACCGACTCTCAGTGTATCGCAGGTGACGTCGAATAAGTGGGCCGTAGAAGACCAATAGGCAAGTCTTATAACAGGAGCAAGTGCAACGGCAAAGATGCGTGGAGAAAAGCAGAAGCTCTGCTTTCGATCATGGTCTGCCCTTAAGGACTCCCGCCAAGTTGTCGTCTGCCCTTGAGGACTCCCGCCAATTTGTCGTCTGCTGGTGACGTCAGACGATGAGCTTAATTTCACTCGATTCCTGCTTCTAACCTAACTGCTAGCTAGGCGCTCGACCAATGAATAACTGCGAAACGCCATCGGCAATTCACTTACGCAGTACGATATGTTCAAAGTCTGACTCGACCACTGCCTGAATCCGGATAGGATCTATTACACATCACAATTAGCAGACAGACATATACTCTAGCGCTAAATAAATCTCCTGCACACTATGTTGTTGCCAGTTGTCTTCGCTTCTGAAGCCAATGCGCTTAAGGAATATCAGATGCAAGCAGCTGCACTTACCGTATGAAAATCAAAGTAATCGTTCGTCGTATACCAGATTCTAAGACGACTCAGTCACCTCATTTAACTAAATCCAATTCTCTACGGAAGGAATTCCAGTTCGCCGCCTGCTCGATTAGATCACGTGTTGAATACATCACATTGACTCACAGGAAATGGCATTAGCTCAGGTTGCATTACAATGACATAGGGCATAGATCTGTGTTTATTATGTGGTACCAGATTAGAGCCAGTTTCTTTTGCGATTGTCTGAGAATCGTCGAGACAGCGTTTAGGGTCTTTTAACATTTATTTTTACGGGCGCAGTTCAATTAAGTTCCATTCTAAAAAAAACGTAAGCCATTAGACGTTTTAGGTCTTGAAGTGGTCTCTCATAAAGGCGCTACATAAATGATAAGTTTTAAACATTAATGGAGCCTATACATACAGATATGCATACATGCGTAGGGTCTACATAATTATTACATTATATTACTTTACATGTTGCAATTCCTTGGGAAGCAGCTGGCGTCTAAATATTGCAGAAGCTGTAAACCGTACCTTAAGTGCTCAGGAGAAGAAGCGTGAAGACTTCAATTAACGATATTCCACTGGGAGATATCTGTTTATTTTGTGAGCTTTATGGAAGACAGTGTATCGAATGAAGAGGACGTAGAAGAAGAGCGCCATTAATAAGAAACAGAAATTGAAGAGGTCATAGTCTAACAGGATCTATACTGAAAGTGAACTGCACTCTGTTATACGCGGCTGAATTGTAAAAGGCTCCTATAGCTGCTCCACTAGAGTCAAGTGTCTTTAACGAACACTACTGAACCATTCAACGAACGCTGAATACTGTAGCTAAGCTTCCTGTATACCAAGTCAGGTCCGACTACTTAGAGCCATACCAAAGATTCATGTCTATTGTGGCCTATACCAAAACGTCCTCTTCATTCGATACACTGTCTTCCATAAAGCTCACAAAATAAACAGATATCTCCCAGTGGAATATCGTTAATTGAAGTCTTCACGCTTCTTCTCCTGAGCACTTAAGGTACGGTTTACAGCTTCTGCAATATTTAGACGCCAGCTGCTTCCCAAGGAATTGCAACATGTAAAGTAATAATATTATAATGTCATAATTACGTAGGCCCTACGCATGTATGCATATCTGTATGTATAGGCTCCATTAATGTTTAAACTTATCATTTATGTAGCGCCTTTATGAGAGACCACTTCAAGACCTAAAACGTCTAATGGCTTACGTTTTTTTTAGAATGGAACTTAATTGAACTGCGCCCGTAAAAATAAATGTTAAAAGACCCTAAACGCTGTCTCGACGATTCTCAGACAATCGCAAAAGAAACTGGCTCTAATCTGGTACCACATAATAAACACAGATCTATGCCCTATGTCATTGTAATGCAACCTGAGCTAATGCCATTTCCTGTGAGTCAATGTGATGTATTCAACACGTGATCTAATCGAACAGGCGGCGAACTGGAATTCCTTCCGTAGATAAATGCATTTAGTTAAATGAGGTGCCTGAGTCGTCTTAGAATCCGGTATACGAACGATTACTTTGATTTTCATACGGTAAGTGCATCTGCTTGCATCTGTTATTCCCTTAAGCGTATTAGCTTCAGAAGCGAAGACAACTGGCAACAACATAGTGTGCAGGAGATTTATTTAGCGCTAGAGTAGGCTATATGTCTGTCTGCTAATTGTGATGTGTAATAGATCCTATCAGGATTCAGGCAGCGGTCGAGTCAGACTTTGAACATATCGTACTGCGTAAGTGAATTGCCAATGGCGTTTCGCAGTCATTCATTGGTCGAGCGTCTAGCTAGCAGTTAGAAGCAGGAATCGAGTGAAATTAAGCTCATCGTCTGACGTCACCAGCAGACGACAAATGGCGGGAATCCTCAAGGGCAGACGACAACTCGGCGGAGTCCTTAAGGGCAGATCATGATCGAAAGCAGAGCTTCTGTTCTCTGTTCTCCCCACATCTTTATCGTTGCACTTGCTCCTGTTATAAGACAGGTCTTCTACGGCCCACTTATTCGACGTCACCTGCGATACACTGAGAGTCGGCGACACTAAATTGTCCCATCCCGTGGAATTCCCCGAAGAACTGGCCAGACACTGCAGCCAGAGACCGACGTCCAAGGAAATCAAGATTCTTTCTTGGCGAAACTGTTAATGACTGTATTCGCACGTGTACATTGTGTTCACTGTTCATGGAATCGATTCTAATAAATTTGATTTGATTTGATTATGAATCGTATTTTTACGCTAAACAGCCTGATTCAATCAAAAGAAGTGAACCGACAAACATCGTGCGTTGTTCACATGGATCTGAAGGCGGCTCTTCATTCTGTAGACCACACAGCTCTCTGAAAATTGTTCCCCTCTCATGAGTTTCTCGGAAAGACTACTGACCTTTTAAGAGAGTTTTACCATGAGCGTTGGAAAGTGGAGTATGGCCGGCTGTAAAATCGACCTAGGCCTGTTCTTTCCGCCAGTAGACCAGGTCATTGAATGGAAGGGGGCAAAGGACATAATGCAGACACAAGCATCAAATTGCAGGTGGTTCTCGGACATATCCGCCTGTCTGCTTTTCCAGCCGAAACTCTTAAGACCATGAACGCTCTTCCAGTCGAAACTCTTGAGACCATGGTCCTGTCGTTGGAGATGATGGACCGAACAGCCATTTTGGAATGGAGATCAACGGAGTCAAACTTCAGATTTAGACAACGGTAGAACCTCATTCCATTTTGAATCGCATACATTTTTGCGGGAAACATGTTGAACTGGTTGAGGGATCGACCTAAGAGTTCCGATGCCAACAGGAACTGGTCGAGACCAGTCGTTCAACGAAGGCACACATGAACCAGGTCATATGGACCAGATCACATGGACCAGATCACATGGATCAGATCATATGGACCAGATCACATGGACCAGATTACATGGATCAGATCATATGGACCGGATCACATGGACCAGAATGATCCAGGTCACATGGAGCAGCTCTTCAGCCACTGAACAAACAAGTCCTTCATCGGTGACTCTAACAATGGTATCATGGACTGTCGAAGTCGAACGTTGCTTCCTGTTGGTTGATGCCTTGGCAGAAGGCAGCGAATGCGTGATGTGCTTGCAATGGTTAGTCTAAGAATTGCCATTCGCTTGATGCTGTGCAACCCCCTCTGCCAAAAACAGAAAGTCCTGATTTCGATTTCCGTTTATTACCTTTATCAGTGCTACGCTAGAACGTATATAGGCGCTTTAAATGAACACAGCTGCAGCATCCATTTCAATTGTATTTCTATCTTTACTTGATGTGCTGCATCCCATTATGTTGCCTCAAATCTCGTGTGTATGGTTTCGGGGATAGACATTTTAAGCCAGTCACGAAAGATCTTCCTAATGAAGAGACCGATTTCAAATTCACCTCGAGTACAAACTTGATGCCGAAATAGTCTGATTAATTGCGAATTATATATAGTTGGCTTATCGCTACTTGACATGCTACAGGACTGTGTTAGGCTCCAACACTTTCTCGAGGAGGAAACGCTTCACTGAGAGTACGGATTGAATGTGTAATTTAGTTCTAATTCTAGGTGGTAAATTCGGAAAAAATACCAACCACCCAAAGTGTTTGAGTGGCATGAGCAAGACAGCAGAGCAGAATAATTTACTCTGAAATGGCACGATAACTGAGGCAAGAATTGTTTGCTAAACGGAAACCCAGTAGAGCATAAAAAAAGGAAAATTGCTCTGAATTCAGAAAACAGAGATCCTGAGTGGCCGAGTGGGTTGGTGCCCGCTTGCCGCGCCGGCGCCCCGGGTTCGCTTCCCGGTCGGGTCGGTTTATCAGAGATTAATTTCTCGGATCTTTACTGCGGGTGGCTCGGTCGCAATATAAACGTGGAGTACGAGGTTGCTTTCTGCCTCCGACACTGATCATCTTCGATATGAAAAAATGTCGTTAAGCAGTAATACAACAACTGAATTCAGAATAGCATGGGAGACTTTTCAGATCCGATTTATTGGCACTTCTTGTAGGCCTGCAAGGCTGATAAGATGTATTGAGTAGGCTCGAAAAAGGTCATTAGCGTAGGGTACTGGACTGTCAATCTAGGAGCTAGGTGTTCAATCCCAATCAGAATAGAGACAATGTCATCTACAGTGGTCTGAACGGACTAAACCTTTTGTTGTGTGATTAAACGAATTCTGTTACCCTAGCATCCATATCAAACCATTCTTATAAATATATGACACCGACTTTGCTCTGTCTTGGACTCGGCAGAACGGTAAATGAGAGGACTAGCATATGCCGAAACTATAGTAGAACGAATTCGTTAGCACTTAGCACTTAGTAGGCCTACCACTGTGTTTCTCTCAGAGTTAACTAAATGTGTTGTTTTCTACATTTTAAGTAGCCTAGGCCTAGTCTAACCGTGCAAAGGTATTTCACTAGAAATAGGTCAACTTTGTAATTGTAATTGAACATTTGTATAGCGCCACTCCGAGATTCAAAGGCGCTACTTGAACAAATAAGATAGTCTTCAGGCGTTTCCTGAACAGAGGAAGAGAAAGGCTGAGGACATGCGGAAGATGGTTCCAAGTAGAGGGGCCGACATAAGCAAAGCTTCTGGATTGAGCAGTTGCACCACGCATGCGAGGGCAGAAGGCCTCTGGCGGCAGAGCGCAGAGCAGAGCGACCAGGGAGTGTAGAAACCGATTGCATAAGGCCTGAAGGTATGAAGGAGCTACCTCGAGCAGAGAGTTGCACATAAGTGTAAGAATTTTGAATTGAATGCGCTGGGGCACAGGAAGCCAGTGAAGACTTTCCTGAATGAAGGTAGATAGACTTTAACACTCTTTCACAAATATGATTTTTAAATAAGATCGCTTCTATTCATAAATTATTACTGTACATCTACTGAACTAATTTAAAACAATTTATATAGAATAACCGACGGCTTATGATTCTCCAAGGTTTAGTCATAATATTTGTATTTTACTTATCAGTTTCTACTACAAAATTTCATGTAGAACATCTTAAAAACCAAGCGCTTCTGCGATTGAATTAATTCAGGTCTGAAGAGTTTGAGTTTCTGCTGAAAGGTATTCTACCTGTTCCCAAGTTCACCTTTACAGGCAAAATTAGGTAGGCTACACTGAAAGACAACTAGGCCTACATAGCCTATTCGTCCAACCCAGAACGTGAATGCAACAAAGCATATGCATTATCAATGCGGTTTCGCGTGCCATTTTGTCAATAATAATTCATATGTATGATAATTATATATTATCTCTGAGACTAGGTCTAACAAAACATATAGAACAATTTTTCGCGACAGCAGATACAATGATACAAGAACGCTTCGCTTTCATGTCCACGTGACATCGTCTGGCCAATCGTCATTGTCCGTCGTCCTCGCACTTATTGTCGTCGACAAAGTGACGCGACCGCCATGAATGCAGACGACGCTCTATGGCTGAGCAATGTGCACATGTATTCTTTATGAAATCAATGGCTTCCCATAGAAATTCCTCGAAGCTGTGAAGTTCTGCTCATAAAGGACAGCCACTCCTATTCTGGTTCTATAGGTGGGGATTAATTTTCCGCACGACTGAGCAACGAGTACACAATGCGGGCGCCAAGCAACCTTTATGACACACCAAAATCTGAACTGGTATGACACTAGTTGCAGGTGACGACGAAGCAAACTCCAGCTGCATATATATACGTAGCCTATACTACCCTATAGCTTATATAATATTATAGCCTACTACACATATAAGTACAGCGTATATAGGCCTATATATAATAATAGCCTACTATAATTTTATATTGAAGTATATATATACACATAATATTACACATAGATCCTATTCAACAGTTTGCGGAGCTTACCAACTATATACATAATATATTAAAGATTATGCTTAAAATTAACATCTAAGCCTACTTGCTGAGACGATAAAAGTGCTATCAGTGCCCTCCAGTGCCTAAAGAACACATAAACCTTACTATAAATTTCCTATAAGCGCATTACCCGTTGCCATAATGACTGGTCATTATGCGACGTAACTTTAAGCGATGCTAAATAAAATTTAAGGTATAGGCTTACGCACGACACGATGTCATGAGCAACTCAAATTTATGGGCAAATGTTTTTAAGAACTTAAAACAAATTAAGTTTTTTGCTTTCAGTTAACCGGACCTATTAGGCGTGGGCTGCCAACGTTCTCTCTTGATTGTTCTACTACCTGGTTTACAACACCGAGAGGAAAGTCGATACCACCTCAGATCTAGGCCTCACCCTTTCGTCCTTCCTGCAAAAGACAGCAAGAACTTCTACCGCGCATGCTGTACAAAAACACTTACTAGCTGCCCTATATGGTCTTACCCTCCATATAGTGTATATCAATCTAATACGTTAACAACTGCGGTATGGATATGAACATTATCCATATCTGTAATTAGTTTAGGTTCCTTTATCATAACCATAAGTCACGCACTTTTGTTGCTGGCTGCGTTATGACAGCTAGTTTTCAATAAACGAAAATACTATACAATACAATACAATGGAAAGCTTCATTATTCAAAGGCAACTGCCATACAATGGAACAAATGACTAGTGTTGCTGCACAGTTCTCGTACCAATTCTAGCGATTTGGTGTGCGAGCTGCGGTTTAGACTGTGGCATGGTCGAAATAGAGTGAATGGAAGTAATCAGCATATTTCACTTGCATTATAACGATCGAGCTCTTTTCTCTTTCATTACGTTCTGGTATGCTGCTGTGAATGTAACCGACATCCCACGTCAAGCAACAACCTCTGACTCTGCAGGGTATTACGGTGACCTCCCCGCCCCCATTGCGCCTTTTGCAGTCAGATCAGGAGAGACCATTGGGCTCTTCGATATGACTAGTATTTTAGCTCTTGTAAAGCCAACTAAAACAACTCATAAACCATCTATGATAGTTTATTTGTTCTACCTACTATATGTTAATTTTATAAGTATTTGACCTCTCTTAAATTTTATACGTCAAAACAATCCAGACATTTTTAATCAGTTTGTTAATTTTCGAGGTGTTTTGAGTTCACTGCTACAGAAAGGGTCAAAACTTTTGTTCTAAAGTCAACGAATGGTATGTAACAAAGCCAACCTGCTATGTTCATGCATCATGTACTCGATTCGCCAGGTACGACAGCAGGCGTGAGGGTCACGCTAGAACGCTCAAAGCCTTGTATAGCCCCCCAAGGAACTGGAAGAGACCAGGCACACATTGACCCGGAGAATGGCGGCACTAAACTTTTAGGCTACATACAGCCAGGGGACGGGCCCAAGACTAGGACGGTTGTCAGCGTTGCGGTAGCGTGAAAACGCTCCAGTGGGAGACACGCCACAAATGGTGATGATGACAATGATGATAATTATGAGGCTGAGATGATGATAATGATGCCACCGTTAATACCGGGTGAACGCAAACGTTTTAGAGGTTCCTAGAAGTCGCTATTTATAAACATGACACAGTCCGCAAGTGTAGTCGAAGCGATGGTCAGTAATTGTGATGTGGCAACGCATTTCTAAAGCCTTTTTATTAGCCTCTCACGTTCGGAAGATTGAGAGCATTTTATAGGCCTCTGCCGAGTCGTTGCAGTACATAGTTCTAAACATCAGCAGAGCTCGTAATACAAAGGCCTGGAGTATTTATTGACAAGCCGAGGCCGAGTCGACTGACAATAATTATTTATTTATCGGCTTTGACTTCATGAAAACCTTACGGAAGAGATAAAATGAAATAGAGTGGAGGCGTCCATTCGACACATTGCAACAAGCGTCTTTGAGTCGATCAATGAATAGTTTATGAGTATTTTCAGGGCACGCGCAGGATACAGCGAATAAAGAGTTTCAGACTGGTTAATAACTGCTACAAATTAATTGATTTATTTTTATTAACAAGTTGGGAGATCTAGCATGGCGGATTGCTTTGGTCATGTTTGGGCCTCAGCTGAAAACTCATTCGACCTTAGAACTACATTTATGAGGAGTTTACAATATAGAGACGCGTAGAAGAGTGTTCCTGTCACCTCAATTACTTGGCAATTTCATATGTAAATACAAGTTGTAGCCTGACAGTGGTAAAACAGCTTTCAACGTTTATGAACTTTTCTGCAATAGGCTCAGTGGCTCATGCAACCCAGTTTGGAGGGTAACTTACCCTGAGCATACTATTTTATTTAGTTAGTTATTTACTTACTAGATGTTTCCCGTCCTAAGACGGTAAATGACTTCGATGAGGACATCGTCCTGCGGGCCGCATGCAATCCGCGGGCCGCATGCAATCCGCGGGCCGCATGCAATACGCGGGCCGCATGCAATACGCGAGCCGCATGCGACCGCCGGGTCGCATGTTGGTCAGCACGGCAATAGACTATTGGCGCTATCGCGCACCCCAACTTTCATTACACGCAAATTTGAATCTACGCGACGCTTTTAAAACAATTCTTAGCGCGTAGTGCAATAGCAGTGCCACCTACTGAAACTAAATCCGAGGGTCTCATGTTGGACAGCACGGAAATATAGTGCGACAGCAGTGACACCTACCGAAATGAAATGAGTTTAGTCCATAACATATGGAAAGAAAATGAGTCTAATTGGCGTTACATGGAATGTTGACATCACTACTTCATTCATTCTTTTTACGTTGCTGGGGTTGAGTAGAAGAAAATTCTTTCTGGCGACTCCTTAGTCTCTTTGAATGACTTTTCTTGATTGACAATCTTTTTTATTAACCTTTTCATATTTTTAGACTTCTACTTTTGCAATAATGTTTTCCCCAGTTTCCTTTTATTTTGATTTTTTCAATATTTGATATATCCATTTATTCTTCAAACGCTTTATGGCACACCATTAGTTTCCCTGCTTTCATGATGTTCTTTAGAATACCAGTTTCATCATGACATTAATTATTGTTTACAAATTTGGAGGGTAGCCTATGCAGTCCTCACCAAATCAATATGCATGTAGGGCACGGGCATTGATGGACGCTCTGTAAACCCAAAATTTGACCGAACATTTACATATGACACTTTACAGATGACGAGGTTTTAAAAGTAAGCCTAACGGCGTTCAATTTTGCCTGTTATACTTGTGTCATTTGTGTTGTGTTTCCGTTAACAGACATTTTGAACTGCGAAGTCTTTCACATTAATCCTTGACCTTACAGCACTGCCACGCCTACAGATAGCTTAGGTCTACATTATTCATCACCCATAACTTAGTTGATGTCCATAAATGAACTGGAGCGGGAGCGTAAATGGTTTGCTTCCGAATCCTGACAAATGGGAAATGAGGATTGGTTTTTGGAACTGTATTCGTTCTTAGCATTCACTTGGTCGGTTTTCAAGTCATACAAGATCTCGTCTAAAGACAACCACTTGCGACAGGCTTAACATATGCACCACGTTCCTCTCCATCATTCTGAAAACTGAGCAATTTGTGCTGAGCCTATCTGTCTATTATTTAGGCCATAGGTGTAAAAATTATCTGCAATTTGGACTGTCGCAGTCTGTCTCCCAATCTGTCTGTCTGTCTGTCTCTATCTCTGTCTCAGTCTCACTCACTCTCTCACACTCTCTGTTTCTGTCTGTCTGTCCGTCTCTCTGTCTCTCTCTCTCTCTCTCTCTCTCTCTCACTCTCTCTCTCTCTCTCTCTCTCTCACTCTCTCTCTCTCTCTCTCTCTCTCTCTCTCTCTCTCTCTCTCTCTCTCACACACACACTATGCCATCTTGTATCTCGACTGAAGCCATCTAAAGAAATATGACTGTGTCAGACTATGGCGCCGGTGAATATGGTCCCTGGTCTCCCTGATGCGGGTTTTGTGTGTGGCGCTAAGAAATTACGGACATTTGTACTACATTAAGCTAAATTGCATTTCTATTTGGTTTGACTTTTATGGCGACCATTGAGTTTATGCCCTGTGTATTACGATCAGTCTAAATATGGATCAGACAGTTGACATGTCTATGATGACATCGTATGGCGTTAGACAATGTTGGACGACGTGGAACAACGTTACTACGTCGGACAGCATTGGCCTAACATTGTCCAAATAAAATTGTGCTGGTTGGGATAGAGACCGTGATCTATGCTACTGTTTATTAAATTTCGTATTGGATTAGATAGTAAATAAGTTGAAGCACTGAAGCTTTGCGACTGCTAGCATATGCATTCCAAAGCTCACGATTTCCTAGTTTACATTATGCCTACACGGAATAAAGCAACGAAAGATCTCTAAAGATGCCGCCGCATGCAACCTACAGAACACGAATGAAGGTATTTGCTGGGCGAGATAGAGGGATCGATTGATTCTAACAGATAGAGTTGCAAATAGATAACGCATGACTACCGAAAACTATGTCTAATGTTAGGCAGGGCATGTCATATAGGCTATATTCAGTCGTAATTCAGCTCTAAAGAAGCTAAAATTAATAATTTTAATGTTTTAATCTTAATTATCATGTGGGATACTTTGCCGAATTCCAGACATAATCAATAAAATTGGTACAAGTTTGTTCATTGCTTTTGAGCAAAACTATAATAATTTCTTGAAGCGAATAAATTCGTAGGTCTGTCTCCATCTTACGAAGACGCCATGAAAAGCGTTGATGCGATTTCAATATATAAGCCAAATTATTACATTTTGCAAAGTCATAAAAAATTATTAAGCTGAAGAAAAACTGGAAATATCGACTCATTTATCCCGAATTCCTGCCGCTCGAAAAATTTCACTGATCGTAAATCTCGAGATTTGTACAGCGTCCAAAAAAGCGAATTCGCGGAACCAGTTTATTGACGAAAGCCGGTGTGAAGTTTATGAATTAGACGCGTTCGTCATAAATGGGTTTTTGTACTCACTCGACTTTAATTGCTGTTCTTCAAAAGACGGTTCTTGCTTTAGCTGCTTCGAAGTTGAAGGTGGTGATCAGTCACAGGTCGTCTGGTGAAACCGGAACAACTGCAGGATGAACAGAAACCGTTTCCCTGTTTCAGCTGCGTCTCTATTCACCGGGCTACGTAGGAGGCGCCTATCCAAAGACCTTCAGCGATGTCGAGCCACTATGAGTGATCCTCTATGAAACGAATTCCTTCCTCTATATAGGTGGACTAACGGCGGGGAGCTACGCCTGTGGCTTGACTAAACGCTAGCGACGCTTGGAGTCCGCGGCATGCACACAGCAGACGCTAAGACCTGGAGCGAGCGAGCGAGCGAGCGAGCGAGCGGATACATTCATGGCAGATCCAGGCTGATCGGCGGCTCGGCTGGATGGCGGTAAATAGCTGAAGAGTTTCACTAAAACATTTATAGGTGAGGTCGAACTAGAGCCCGGTCAATGATAAGCACAAGTGCCGGGCCTCTACGGCGAAAACAGTAACTAGATCTGTAGTAAATTCCATTAGCCTAATTGTTTTGATAGCAGTATATACTCATAAAATATAATAACCTGAATCTGTGCAAGCTTAGGCTTAGATGTCCGTAAACATATTGCCTATAGCGGAGTTTCGACTGTCGCCAGATGCAGTTCTGCTGCTGTCATGGATACAGAACTGCAGTCGTTGTCAAAGCAACCATTGCATCCAACAGCTAAACAGCATAGATGTCATGGACATCGTTTTCATCATCATCATCATCATCATCATCATCATCATCATCATCATCATCATCATCATCATCATCATCATCATCATCATCATCATCGTTATCGTCATCGTCATTATCATCATCATCTTAATCATTCATCATTACTCTCGTTGTTGTAGTCTTCATCAACGTCGTTATGTTCACCACTACCATCAACACCATTAGGCCCTGTCACAAACGCTAACAGCGACATGCACCTTCACCAAAATCATTGTGCTAAAATATATTGTCTTCCTCAATAGTTAATAGGCTAATCATGTGATCTGACTGTTTTAAATTACCAGTGTCACGGTCGGTGAATGTCCTGCATCATTACCTGTAATCTATTGTCTGGGAATAAAAAGGATTGATGATGATGATGATGATGACGACGACGACAATGATGGATGATGATGTTGATGATGATGATGATGTTGTTGATGACGACGACGACGACGATGACGACGACGACGACGACGACGATGATGACGATGATGATGATGACGATGATGATGATGATGATGATGATGATGATGATGATGATGATGATGATGATGATGATGATGATGATGATGATGATAATTCGATATTGCGGAGAAGCACTGGTAAGTCCAGAAACGGCCGTTGGTTCATTTGAGGAGAACCATCTGTTAGAACAAAGTATAAATACAGGCCACAATGCGAATGAGAACAAGAGAGGTCTTTAAACATTCGTTCTAACGCCTGCGTATTGCAACACATTATTTTGTGAAATTCAGACAGTCCTCTGAAGGTTATGACCATAAAACATGACTCCGTGATGCATAGAGGTTCTTTTTTGTCACGTAAAGAAATTCTTAAATATATCTAGATTACATAACTGATAGATCGACTTACTTCCTACTTACTTGCCTACATACTTGCCAAACTGCTACAGTCTCCCTCTGAACAGTTATGCTCAACACACAGGGAACTTGGAAGAAAGCAGGCATTAATGAAACGTATTTTCAGCAATTAAACCCAACATAGGAGTAACTGCATTTGTCAACACAGTTGTAAAACCAATTCATTAATTCACTCATTCATTCATTCATTCATTCATTCATTCATTCATTCATTCATTCATTCATTCATTCATTCATTCATTCATTCATTCATTCATTCATTCATTCATTCATTCATTCATTCATTCATTCATTCATTCATTCATTTTATTTATTCGCATTCTCTCATTCATTCATTCATTCATTCATTCATTCATTCATTCATTTATATGGCGCCTCTCCAACTACTCAAAGGGGCCTGCGACAAACCCAGGTGGAAAAGATATTTTCTACTGCTTGGTTAGTAGAATAGGCCAACTTTATCAATTATTTTATATAGCGCAAGGCTTGCTTTTAGGCGTCAGTCTTGTTAATTACATCTTTCGTTCTTGATTGTGAGCACCAAAGTCTCATATAAAGCTGATGTGACCCTCTTGATTATCATGGGCATAAAGATCGACCTTTTCTTTAAGCACTTCCACTTCGCCATCCATTATACGGTGACCTCCCGTTGACCTTTTGAGTCTTCTCCTAACCTGAAATTCGTTAGAGAGTGACGTGCAATTATCGACAGACGCCGCCCAGACGATGATGTGCTCTTTTGACGGGTATGTATGCACTGAATGCACTGCACCTTCGTCTTCGAACATGACCTGACCTCTGTCCTCTACATGGCTATCTGCAGACGATTGTAACATCTTTGAGAGGTCCTTAAAGGGCGCTATAAAATTTATATATATATATATATACATACATACGTCTGCAAATGCATACATATAAACTTGATTATTTACATAGATAGATAAATACATACATATATACACAATCATACATTACATAGATAATGTCATACATACATACACACTATACTCATACATGCATACCTACATGATTACTTGCATAGATACATGCATACATTACATACATATACATACATACAAAACGTAAATACATACATACATACATGCATACATACATACATACATACATACATACATATACATGCATACATACAAATATACATACATACATACAAGCATACATACGTACAACTATACATCTATGCATGCAAACATACATTCATAATACCTTATTACTTGTATACATACATACATACATACATACATATATGCATGTGCATACAATAAAGCGCCCTGTTTGTGCCGTGTCTTGGATCATGGCGACACCTCGCTCTGTATGATCGTTGGTGACTGCTTTCGTGTGCTTTCGATTCATACTGCAGCCTTCCGCTTGTCTCTGTTGATGCGTTTAGCATGGTCCGTTTTTTTGTCAAGTCCACCTCCGGATCAAAGAGGCTGAGAAGGGGGAAATCCTCGGAAAAGTACCAAAGGTGTCCGCATAGGCCTACCTCTAAGCTGCTGCCTTTAGCCATCGAGGCGAACAGTTTCCTGCAAGTCAATAAACCGCCGGAAATTTTGCGGATTAGTCCGAAAACCGCTGAGAGTTATATCACGGCTAGCCACCGGAAAAAGTTAAGCTAGAGCGTGCACACAGTTATGATTTAATATAAAGTTTGGACGCTGGCTTGATAGTTTGCAGGCCTACTTAGTGCGCAAATGAGCGGGAAGTGCTGTAAGGGCCCTGTCCAGGCTTCTAATGTCTAATTAATTGGCTTATTGGAACTCTCTATGGTCGATACACTGTTTGAACGAACTATGTTTCAAGCCGTAAGTTTTGCCGATGCACTTATAGCCGAGAAAAGTAGTTTGCGCGCTTTTACGGCTAGCCGAAAACCCAACCGTAAATTTGCTTAAGCCAGTCGTTAACCATTAAATTTGCGGCTTATGGGTATGGGTGTCCGGCTAGCTTGTGTGAAAGACCTGCACTGATATTTCTGGTATCAGGAAAAGAATCAAGTTGCTGCGGAGGAGCAGGTCATTCTGCCTATAAGTGCCTATAAGTGCTTTAGAAGCCAAGGGTGCCAGAAACCAGTACGCTTAACTCTGCCGCACGTGTCATATACGGCCGGACACCATCTGATCATGTCACAGACCTGCTGCGCGACAATCTACACTGGCTGCGTGTTCCCCAGCGGATCACCTACAAGCTGTGCTTGATAGCCTACAAATCATTGAATGACTGTATGCCAGACTACATCTCAGACTTCTGCATTCGGGTAGCAGACAACCGGAACAGAAGTCGGCTACGATCCTCAACAAAAAATCTGCTACAGGTCCTGCGGTCTTCTACGAGGTTCGGCGACTGTTCCTTCTCTGTCGCAGGACCTACTGCATGGAATAGTCTTCCAGACCATGTAAAGAATGCGCCATCTCTGGAGACATTTAAATCAAAGCTCAAGACCTATCTGTTTAAACAATCATATGACTGTGATTGATTTGTTGAACTCATGTACAGCGCCCTTTCCTTCGGCCTCGGCTGTGCTACGGCGCTATAGAAATCGTCTTATTATTATTATTATTGATGTAAACTTTTGCGATAAATATGTTCATATATTGCAGTCCCAGAGATTCTTTTGCCGACAGTTTGAATTGCGACCTGAACATTCAAACCTTGATACTGTAAAATGCTTTCGACATCCAGCGAGCCTGATGCATCGGCCCAGGGGCTCGGAAGTTTGTCCAACGATTTGGCTTTCTTCCTCCAAAAATGCATGTACATTGTACAAGCATTAGTTGAAGTTAGTTCGCGGTTGTCATCACGAGGTTGTTGATCCTGCAGCTGTTGGTCACAGAATACAATGACTTAAGTTTACGTACTTCTGTGTCTTGTCCGAGAGCCTCAGCCGTTTCAGAGACAATCATCATGGCGGCCCTGCATGTCACTCAGTTCATTTCGATCCAGCATAGCAACCAGTTCTGGGGATATAAAACTTTGTCGTCCTCGTTTTTGTGGCGGGGTAGCAGTAGCCTACTCGAGCTGTGATGTGGAATCCTGATCTTCAGAATAAGACTGACTACTTTCGAGTCGGTGCTGCTCTACAGCACAACTCTGTCTGAAGGGGCGTCTTTCTCAAGTTGGGTCATTGCCACGTCTCCTTTTTCTCCATCTACTTCTTGTAGACTCCTGTCATGCAGCCAGGTCGTCCCTTCTTCTGCTGTGATTAGAGGAAGACCTTGGCGGAAGACCTCTTACCCTGACTCATCTGATCCTGCACCTTCCAATCCTCGACCTAAAATACACCCATCTTAACATCAGCTGTGCCCTTTCTGATCCTCTGGAAACCGGACTCGGACCTCCCTCGGACTACTCTTTTGGATAACTCCTCTGACTAGACGCAGCGCTCATGAATAAGTTGGTGCCCTGCGCTTGGCTTTCGAGTTGGCGCTTTAGAAGTTTAGAGATTACGATTGGCTTTAGCATGAGCATTGTCAAATAGTTCATACTTACGCGTACGTTGTCACTTACATTAGTAGCCTACATGGCAAACTTTGGAACTCGAGAGCCACCTCTAAATGTAGATCGATCTTCCTCAAATTTTATATAAAATGCTTTTACTAAAATGAAACCATTTGAGGGAGTTACAAATTTCGAAAATTAGAAAATAATGGCCACCAAAACATACATACATACTTATGTAAGGGCATGCATACGTACATACATACATACATTCATTCATTCATTCAGAACATTTATATAGCGCCTCTTCAAGAAATTTACTCAGAAGCGCTCCCGGCCCAGCATACGACTAAAGAAAAAGACTTGAGGGACTTGTAGAACCCTACCGGTTGGCTCACAAGTAAAGAGCGGACCTTAAGCGGGAGGTCATTCCAGGTGGAAGGTCCCACAACCGAAAAAGCACGGCGCTGCTTAATATACAAGCGTGCCCGTGGAACTAGGAGCTCACCCCTCGTCGTGAACGAAGCGCCCGACGCGCTGCAACGTGGACACTGGGCGGCAAAGATCACGCAAGTAAGATGGAGCACAGCCAAGAACGCATTGATAAACTAGAGCAGCAGTGCGGTATGAGATCCGCTGAGAGATAGGCAGCCAGTGCAACACATCACGCATGTATGCAGAGACAGGAGAGAACTTAGGTAGTCGTCCAATGAGACGAGCAGCCGAGCGTAGAACTCGATCTAGTCGCCCCAGAACCCCAAGAGGAAGGCCAGCAAGTAGGGAGCAACAGTTGTCAATTCGACTGGTAACAAAGGCGTGAACAAGGACCACGACCGCATCATGAGAAAGAGAGCGAGAGACCACTCGAAGCTGACGAAGCTGATAATAACAACTCCGTGCAACCAGGACACATGTTGAGACAAAGTAAGCTCAGAGTCAAGAGTAAGTCCCAGATCACGAACTGTAACTGAAAAGGTTATGTGAGGTTCTATAGGTAAGTTGGGAAAAGTCGATACCCTGAAGTTGCCTACGGCCACCCAACCAAATAAGTTGTGTCTTAGAGGGATTTAAGAGTAGCCGATTAGAGGCCATCCAAGAAGAGAGGACATCCATAGTCAGACACATCTGGCTTACAGTAGCCACCGCATCCGCCGAATGGGTGTGGATGTAGGCTTGCACATCATCGGCAAATAGTTGGTGCAGAAGCCTCTGAGATGCCAGCAAGGGGCAGAGATCAGCAGTATAAAGAAGGTATAGCAGTGGGCCCAGGACAGAACCCTGGGGCACCCCAAAAAGAGCAGAGACCCAAAGAGACCTGGACGAACCAAGGACTACACAGTTTGAGCGGTCAGTTAAGAAGGATGTAAGCCAATCCAGAGGCTGATCCACCAAGCCAAAGGAAGTAGAGAGACGCTGTAAGAGAATGGAGTGGTCCACAGAGTCAAAGGCAGAGCTTACGTCAAAGAGAGCAAGAAGAGTAACATACTTATGTAAGGGCATGCATACGTACATACATACATACATGCAAACATATATAAATACATACATGCACACATAAATACATACAAATATACAAATATTTAATAGATATATCGTACATCCACATAAGATATATAGATACAAACATACCTATACATAGATACAGACAGATCTATAGCCTACAAACATATATGTAGATACAAACATACCTATATAGATACAGACATGTCTATATACATGTAGATACAAACATACCTATATAGATACAAACATACCTGCGCAGTTGTTGATGGCTTGCAAACCGCTGTATATGGTCTGTTCAGAGGACTGAATGATTCTCTCATTGATAAACGTAAGCTGTTGGATCCTGTAATAAGCTGTTCATTGAACGTATAACCATTGTCAGACGTTAAAGAATGAAAGTCCCTCTGCGTGTGTCCGTCTTCTATTCGATATATTGCGGTCAAGTCTGGCGGCCAAATTTATTGACCGTTTAATCGGGCGATTGTCGAGCAGGGCGGGAAACAGAGCAGATGAATGGGAATTGCCGACCGATGGAGTGAGACTCAGCCAATTGAAGCTGATACGATGCAGACGGGAATGATAAGTAATGACCTAGACACGTGTTCTTCTCCTGTTATCGTGGATGATGTTGAGGTCATCAAACTATAACAGCTAGGGCTATAACGAATATAATATTATGTATCTTTGTTCTATATAAGTTTTTTTCTACTCTCCCTCAAAGTTAACAATTGCTCACAGAACGCTGTGACATAAAATTATATAAAGAAAGTTGATAGTTTACTTTTGAGAGTAAAACGCACTTTTATTTTATACATTAGACCGTTTAAATCTAACAAAGGTAACCAGCGGAAGCCTCAGAATAAGACTTCAAAACATGAAAATAGGCCTTGTCTTTTTCAACGGAACATTATACATGTAATGTTCTAAGTACAGACGCAGTGGAGTGCCACTCTGGCGAGCTTTAAGACGACGTTGCCTGCGATCGAGTTGAAAAATTGATATAATTATTCGGTTACACGGACAGTGCAGGTCTTTATTCCATCTCTATGACGCCTCAGCTCCTCAGTTTGTCCCTTCCACAGTCTCGCAAGCGCCTCAAGTCTGTGTTATTCGACACTAATTTAACTGGTTCTGGTCGGGAGCGCCGCTGACGAGTTCCTTCTTGAAGTAGCACTTTATAAATGTCAGATTACAATTACAGTTCCGAGACGGTATAAAATCTCGCTGAGACTGGCCTGATCTTAAGCCTGTCGTTCTCAGTTATAGGGCTAATAGTGCGTGTTGTCTGCTATTTTTGCGTAATTATAAATATTATAGTTATGATCGTTCGTGTAGCAGCAGTCCCTTAAGAAAAGTGAATTAGTGCAGCCTAATTGATGTACTTGCGGAGACCGCACACGTGGAATTGTGCGTGCCGCTTATGCTTCCACAAGCCTTCCAGCTCTGTACGCGATCACTAATTGCAGAATTGGCTAGTTGAACCCCCCCTATTGTCACTTGCACCCTGCAGTTAATTGACCTACAGAGACCTATATTTTAGCAAGCAGGACACAGCAAGCTGTCTCCGACACATACACTTCGAGGAAATCGATCTAACTAAATCAACGCCGAAAGCGCCAACTGAACTGTGTCCTCAGAGATAAAAATGTCTAAACGAGCGTGCGACATCTTTGACACAGCGACAGTGATATCAAAGGAACTGAAATTAAGTGTAAGATGAATAAGACTGATCTCCCAAAGGCATGTCTTAGAGAATTCACTCAACTTCGCATCCTCTGCTAGTCTGCTATATTCATACGCTGTGCAGTCACCCATTGCATGCACTCGATTCTACCATCGCTGTCTGAAGGGTAATTGATCACAATATGTAAGACGCTCTAACTCCCTCGTTTGATGTGAGGTGCTGAGCGATGCGTCGAACGGCGAGGAGGCGTGTTAAGCGACGTCGTCGTTCAATAGAAAAGCGTGGCCTGTGCAGATCGCTCTGAATGGATTAGGCTTTTCTTCGGAAGAAACATGAATGTTTTAGGAAGGAGCAACTGCACTGGTAACGGCTGATTGCCCGTCATTCTAAAGATAGTAGGCGGATCGGAACGACGTGTCGGCGGATCTCGTGGCCCGATGGGACCGTAAGAGGATTACACTGTCTACAGCTAATAAAAAGGCTTCAAATGTCCATCGAGACACAAAGATCGCTGCTCCAGCTCCACGATTCACCGCCAGATCTACGACTGACAGCTGTTTGCATCGATTCGATAAGGTGATAGACGTTCAGCTGATATAGCGTCTTGTGTCTTTGCCATATAAAACATGCACGCTTCATTACATCCTGACTTTACTCCTGAAAGAATTTATCGCTAAACTGCTTCCATTGACGGTGCAGCTCTGGAATTCTTAAGTGGTTGAAGAATTCCTGCTGTAGAGTCAGCAGGCAGCAGCGTACAATAAATTATCAGCAGCCAATCAATTAATAAGCCTGGAATGGACCCACATAACATCAAAAACTACGAGCCCCTCTCTTACCTTACTTTTCACTCTAAAGTAATCGAGAAAGTATAGTTGTGTAGCAGCTGTTGCAATGTTTAGCGTATTACAACCTAATGACAGGATTAAGAAAAGGTCATTCGACCGAGGGAGAGTTCCTTTTAGATTTATGTATCTTATGCCTGTGACGCGGCTCGCCGTCGATATCGGACACGTCACGCAGCGCTCGTGAATAAGCTGGTGCCCTGCGCTTTGACTTTAGAATGGCGCCTTAGACGTTTATAGTTTACGATTTGGTCACGATTGGACTCCTGGATGTGAGCGTGGAGCATGATACGGTGGACCACTACAAACGACGACGAGGTTAAACCTATTTATAACTATGGAGTTGTAGGACAGTCATTGGAGTGGTTCTGTTCTTTTCTGAGTGAGCGGACGATGATGGTGGCAAATGGCATATAAACTTCTCACTTTGGGGACCACTTACACTGATGTTCCGCAGGGCTCAGTCCGATAGAGTACATGCCAAACCGATAGAGTACAAGCCAAACCGATAGAGAACAAGGCAAACCGATAGAGTTCAAACAAAAACCGATAGAGTACAAGCCAAACCGATAGAGTACAAGCCACACCGATAGAGTACAAACCAAACCGATAGAGAACACGCCAAACCGATAGAGTACAGACTAAACCAATAGAGTACAAGCCAGACCGAAAGAGTACAAGCCAAACCGATAGAGTACAAACCAAACCGATAGAGTACAAGCCAAAAAGATAAGGTACAAGGCAGACCGATAGAGTACAAGCCAAACCGGTAGAGTACAAACCAAAACGATAGAGTACAGACCAAACGATAGAGTACACGCCGAACCGATAGAGTACAAGGCAGACCGATAGAGTACAGACCAAACCGATAGAGTACCGATAGAGTAGAAGCCAAACCGATAGTGAACAAACCAATCCGATAGAGTACATGTCAAACAGACAGAATACATGCCAAACCGATAGAGTACATACCAAACCGATAGAGTACACGACAAATCGATAGAGTACAAGCCAAACCGATAGAGTACAAGCCAAATCGATAGAGTACAAGCCAAACCGATAGAGTACAAGCCAAACCGATAGAGTACAAGCCAAACCGATAGAGTACAGACCAAACCGATAGAGTACACGCCAAACCGATAGAGTACATAGCCAAACCGATAGAGTACACGCCAAACCGATAGAGTACAAGCCAAACCGATAGAGTACAAACCAAACCGATAGAGTACAAGCCAAACCGATAGAGTACAAGCCAAACCGATAGAGTACAAGCCAAACCGATAGAGTACAGAGCCAAACCGATAGAGTACAAGCCAAACCGATAGAGTACACGCCAAACCGATAGAGTACACGCCAAACCGATAGAGTACATAGCCAAACCGATAGAGTACACAATTAGAGAGCCAAACCGATAGAGTACAAGCCAAACCGATAGAGTGCCAAACCGATAGAGTACAAACCAAACCGATAGAGTACAGCCAAACCGATAGAGTACTGCCAAACCGATAGAGTACACGCCAAACCGATAGAGTACATAGCCAAACCGATAGAGTACATGACCAACCAATAGAGTACAAGCCAAACCGATAGAGTACAAGCCAAACCGATAGAGTACAACCAAACCGATAGAGTACAAGCCAAACCGATAGAGTACATGCCAAACCGATAGAGTACAAGCCAAACCGATAGAGTACAGACCAAACCGATAGAGTACACGCCAAACCGATAGAGTACATACCAAACCGATAGAGTACACGCCAAACCGATAGAGTACAAGCCAAACCGATAGAGTACAAGCCAAACCGATAGAGTACACGCCAAACCGATAGAGTACAAGCCAAACCGATAGATTGAAAACGATAGAGCACAAACCAAACCAACCAAACCGATAGAGTACAAGCCAAACCGATAGAGTACAAGCCAAAACCGATAGAGTACCGATAAACCAAACCGAAGAGTACAAGCCAAACCGATAGAGTACAGACCAAACCGATAGAGTACAAGCCAAAACCGATAGAGTACAAGACAAACCAATAGAGTACAAGCCAAACCGATAGAGTACAAGCCAAACCGATAGAGTACAAGCCAAACCGATAGAGTACAAGCCAAACCGATAGAGTACAAACCAAACCGATAGAGTACAGACCAAACCGATAGAGTACACGCCAAACCGATAGAGTACAGACCAAACCGATAGAGTACACGCCAAACGATAGAGTATAAGCAAAACCGATAGAGTACACGCCAAACCGATAGAGTACATAGCAAACCGATAGACTACAAGCCAAACCGATAGAGTACAAGCCAAACCGATAGAGTACAAGCCAAACCCATAGAGTACAATCCAAAACGATAGAGCACAAACCAAACCGGTACAGTACAGACCAAACCGATAGAGCATAACAACAAACTACACTCTTGCCTTAAAACAACTGTACTACACTGTATAGTTCAAATTCACTGTCATCAGCAGTTTCTAAGTTTTGTGCGCTAACTGCACGTGTAGAGAATCTATCGTCAGCCAAAGTTTAGGCTACTTTAGGCCAAGCGCCCACGAGCCGACAGCGCAACTAAGGCCTAAGACTAAAACGCTTAACAATCGATACACATTATATATATATATATATATATATCAACCTAAGGAACACCTGTGCTCATTATATATGCAAAACATTAGTTCACAGGAAGAGAGTTTACAAAAATTAGTTTCAGCAACCGAAAAAGGTAACCCACCATGAACAGCTCTAGTTTTTGGCGAGGCAGCAAAAAGACATTAAGATTACCTGGCTGTACAATGATGAAGTATTATAAGGAGTGAGGCTTACTTTCAAATATTTTATTTGACCTGAGTTGAATGTCTTATAAGCTATAAGACTAAATGATTTAAGTACATGGTTAAATTCATAATGGTTCTAGTCTTAATAGTTATTATTATTATTATTAAATAAATTTGTAACGCGCGCAAGGTCACACCGAAATGTGAATCTGAGGCGCGGGAATGTGAATCTGCAGTTGCAGCATATGTCTGTGTCATATTGTAATATGGGAGGGGGTTTCGAGTAATAGTAACATTCAAAGGGAATGTTAAACCCGCGTCCGTGAGGATAAGCTGGATCGCTTTCCCATGGTCGACTCAGTCTTTCCTTTGCCAGATGGCGTTGGTCAAATGAGCAGTAGGACGTGATGGGCGTCTTGCATGGCTACCAAACAGTTAAATTCGGCTCCTATAATAAATTGTGTCATCATCCGTTCACACTGTGAATTGTAATCATACTGCTGCGTGTCTATTTGAAATAATAAACGGAAATTAGTTTTGCATCATAGTTTGAAGTGTGTAAGTAAGCAAGTGGGACAATAGCTAAGATCCCATAGTGCACTTCATTAAAATGCCACCCAAGAAGATAAGAGAAGTTGGACAGAAAAGACGACTAGGTTGGAGTTTTGCTTCGCTAACTGCAGTCAGCGAAGATTGCAGTCAGCCATGTTGCCAACAGCTCCGATGCCAAGGACCGATGCGACACTGATATAAGCGCCTCGTGTTTCTTAACTTCGTCACTTTAATCTAGCCGCCTCGGAAACGCATAAGAGAAAGTAGTTGATAATTTCTTGGGTGACGAACCACATCAGGCGAGTTGTAAACCACGTTAGTCACCATCAGAAGACCAGTTTCTGTTCAGTGACGTAATTAATTATTCGTTGGAGTCAGTAAACAGAGTTCATTAAAGGAGACATGCTCGCCCCCCATAACTAAGTCGCCACGTTTAAATCTCCTAGAGAATTAATATCAAGGTAGACCAAGTTATCAACCAATTGGAAACCACTGTGTACTGTGCCCTTTGGGCTACAGCATCAACTAGCTTTATACTCTTTGCAATTAGTGGTAGACAGTTAGAGAGAGTCAGAGATTCAGACAGGCAGTGTGAGTCGCAGCTGACCCTCATGCCGCAACTCATATTCTGATGACATATTCCGCAACCTTGGGTAATTTTACCCCAGAGGATCTCAGAAGCTGAAAGTGATAGAGTATCTGTGACAGGATTTTCGGGATCAAAAAAGTTAAGAAACTATTTCTCAGATTGTAAAGCACTGGAACGATCATCATTTTCAAGGTAATTCTCTTTGTCAAATATTAATATCAATATCTGTAAGGCAAAACAGAAATTATAATTCCGAGATAGCTTCGCCGAGGTCGTAGAAATCCAACAAGTCATAGTTAATATCGTGTGACCTTTGGATGACCTCGTAGTTCAAGATGATTTGACCTGTTGCAGACAACTTTTGGTTTTGCAGAAACTGTGAAGTGCTAAAACGGTTTACTTGGTGTTTATTTCACGGTTTGCGGTGTCGCAGAATCCAGAAAAGGTATACGCAAAGGTGTAAGTCATCGGATGACCTTATAGTTCAAGGTCATTTCATATGCTATGGTTAACCCATGGTTTCATAGGAACTACATGTGTTAAAATGGCGGTCTTGGTCACTATTTCATGATTTTCAGCGTATTCCGTGAATATTCTATGAATAGCTGTGATTCATAAAAAACAGGCACAGAACACTTTCTGCGACAAACGTTCTTACTTTGACGGCAAGGCCATTTGAACCGTTACAAAGCAGTTGTTCTGTTCGTTGATGTTATAATAAATTATGGAATGTAATTACATGAGACTGGCAGGCGTGTGTTTTTCGGACTTCTTGTAGCATAAAACCGACGTCAGGACAACGAGGTCATCTTTCTGAGACTTATGGCTGCACTGGTCTATTGACGACATTATCTTACACTTTACTAAAAGCGAGTTGCATTTCGATTTGACCTGTTTGTCCGACCATAAGTTTGCTACTTTAATAGTTTTTACCTAATGAGATACTAGATCGAAGTTTTCGTTGCTTTGGATTACTGGACGTATATCTGGACTGTACAGATTGGCCTGTGCAAAATGTACGCTTTGTTTAGCTGAGTGGCCAGGGGCTAAGACATGCCTTTCTCATGCAATGCGCCTAACCAATTCAGTACAACAGCTGTATTCACTGCGGTCGCCGAATCTCAACCTGGGCGTCTATTGAGAAAGATGCTGTTTAGTGCTCGGATTTGGAACCGGCGGCATAACGTTTTCAGCGCGTCTATCACAGCATAATGGCCTCCGATGCCTCGCCAGCCTCTGCCATCTTGACACTGGATTCTCCCCCGGATTAATCGGATCGTCTTGACCCGGCGAAACTCAATCGGCCTCTTTCTTACAGGCTTGCCATGGTCATTCCAGTTCCTGTTACGAAAGGACCCATGGACTTCGCTCGTTCTCTTACTGATACATTTGCTTCATGTTGCTCAATTACTTCTGGAGAGGCAGCTCGACATATTGGATGCCATAGAAAGCTGACATCACTGCGCTGAAGATGTGCCTCTACGACGTGATGCTCCGCCTGTTTACACCATACAAGATATGCCTAGGGACCTGGTACCAACGGCCGAACGGCTCGGGTGAAGGCATAGCTGTCTAAACACGATCATCGTTTCGATCTTCTCCTAAAGCGGAAATCATGGCATCTGATTGAACTGAAGCGCTTTGAATTACGATCTCAGCGTTTTATGACCCGTCAATCTTCTTGTCCGTCTATGGACCGGATTCTATCCTCTTACTGGGTCGCCGCGGTCGCCGAATCTCAACCTGGGCGTCTATTGAGAAAAAAAACGCTGTTTAGTGCTCGGATTTGGAATTATCTGTGTTCATGGGCCCTTCTTGCAGAGTTTGACCCCTCCCCTGTTTAAAAATGATAGAGGTGAGCCGCCGCCGTGTATACTAGTCTACACAAAGAGTTCGCCAGACTTGCCTCTTAGCCATAGATTGGTAGGAGACGCTTTTTTACTCTTGAATGCAATGGAGACGGACATCTCAATGAAGATCAGGCAGCGTGGTCCGAAATACTCACAAATGCTTACGGCCAAGTTGAAAAAGTTGGAGTTGACTATTGATAATGTGTATGACGATAGCGAAGTCCCTGATACCGTCACCACTACAGCTTACTTTCGGAGTACTGCCAGCATCCATACTCAATGCGGCGGGTATTCAAGGACTTTTGCGAACGGACAAGGCTGAAATATTAAAGCGCTTTGGAAAGTGTACTAACGAGGGATCTGGATGGAAAGTCAAGGAATTTTGGCGCGAGATATCAGGATCGCGAAATATCAACCATTGCGCTTAGAGCTTCTTCCCAACACCTAAGTATATGCCACCCATTCTTTCGTTAACGTGTATAACGCTGACAACCGCTGCTTCGAATGGGCTGTATTAACCGCGATGTACTCAGCATAACAGAATCCTCACAACACATCAAACTATCTTAATGAGATTAATTTCGAAGGAGTGGCATTTCCATTGAAGGTGACAAATGTTGGAAAAGTTTGAGTGTCAGAATCCAACTATGTTCGGGTGGAATCGCGTGTTATATCCGATTCGTGTGTCAAACATGATTTTGTATTCACAATTTTGACCTTTTGTTGCTAGTTGAGAAGGGCAATGAGAACCAACACCACTATGTCTGGATCAAAACTTAGCTCGCATGCCTAATGAAATATTATTTTGACATTTTAAGTAGCTGTAGGAGATTCAGTGGCGCACACTTTGAGGTACAAATGGTGATGGTATCCCAAGTCATAAAGAGTTATACCCGAAATAGCCGAGGTACCAGAGGTCCACCCACCCATGAGTTTGTCTACTATTGCGTGTTGATTATTCTTTCTGGAAGAGAAACATACTATGCCATTCTTTAGAGGGAATACAGGGCTGTATTCGCTTGCTTACTTATTTTTCTTTTGAAAACTGGAAGTGATCATAATAAATAGTAATACGCATTCTGTGTGTGAAAATGGCTCATGCAACATCACAACGTGAACCAATAGGCCTATCTCTGCGTAAGCAATAAGTTATATATTATTTGGTGAAACAGATAGTGAAGATGAAGCGATAAATGATAATATTAGTGAAGATGACAGTGATGAAACTTTGTACCAGATGAACCAACAATGAAGAAACTGTTGCAAATATGAGTGCCGACAATGAAGACCGTGAGGAGTTACGCTGATTAATCTTTCTTCAAGAGCTTGGCAAGACTCTGGTCTTGCTACATATCGAAGAACGAGTCAGCCACGTCAGTGGTTTGAGCATTGCAGTTCAACGAGCAATGGAGGTCGTGATAAACGGATCAGTTGGAAGTCTGCCTCAGTTCACTGCAGCTGCTCGTAGTAGAGTGTGAAAGTGTGCCATCTGCATACAGGTTAGGTACGGGATGGGCTATAAACAGTAGAAGCAGAATGTTGACAAAGTAAAGCAGTGCTGTGAAGTGTGCGAGAGCCTGTTTGCAGGAAGCACTCGCACAAAACAACGGGAGTAACTTGCAATAACTTCAAGGACCACTAGCATAACTGACTGCAGAGAACAATGACATAAATTCTTGTCTAAATTTCGTACCCCTAGAACTATATAGTTCTATGTCCACTTCTTGCGAAACGGAGAAAAACGATTTTTAAGATTTGCTGACACAATATTTTTGCTCTCTTTTATTGATGGCAATTAAATTAAACTTTTTGGAAAACAAAGTTTTCCATTAGTATGATTATATAGGTATTTCGATCATAATGTAAACCGATTATGAGTAATTTGGCTATAATTATGGCAGGGGTGGCTATTTTTTGGACATAGAGCTGTATAGCATTATTGATTGCAGACAAAGTGAGTGCTGTAGGTTCTAAGTCCAGTCACGTGTTAAGATCTCTCACTGCTATTGGCTATGGACATACCACAGTATAATTCTTTTTTCAGACCTCACTCGAACACGGTTATATCTCCAATTCACGTGATACAAAATTAATGATTCTATTGCATGACTGACTTGTTCCTCTATATATCTTTGAAACACTGTCCAAATTTGTGGACATAGAGCTTTATAGCACTCACAGATTGAGCGTAAGAAAGCGTATCCAGTTAAGCTAGACTGTCCAGGACATAGCCCCTGTCATCCCGTAACGGATATAGCGTTAGGTTGATTTTTCAAAAAAGTGGACATAGAACCTTATAGTTCCAGGGGTACGTAATGTTGATATGGCTGAGATAGCTGCATGTCTTAAAATTTCGCTTACAACTAAAAGAGACATTGGACTGGTTTGTATTGTTGCAAATTACGCCTCATTATATTTGAAATATTCTTGGATACATCGTTCAGTTTCAAAACACACATCACCATATATTTGTTAATCCAACAAGTACAAGTTGCGCGGTGTAATATAAAATATCGTTTATAATGAACCGGTTCCGTTGTTAAAATTTGTATAATTTCGAGGTGCATTCATATATTTTACAAACAAATATACCATTTTTGTCAAAAATGAATGCTGAATCAATTGTTCTATTACATGATGTGGCATTTGAAACCAAACACGAAATCCGGGTTAGGGTGGTAACCACCCACCCCTTGGTAGCCGATGTCGCGAAAAACCTTATGTGCCTGAAGGCTAATTGGGAGTTAATGTTTCAGTTGGAAAATTTATTTTGCTTTTGTAATGAATTTTTTAACTGTGAATGTGCTCTGCTCTAAATGAATTTTCATTGCTGTTGCTGCTGCTCTAAGGATTTCAACACAGTCATATACATTTGTCATCCTGGCTGCAAAAGATCGAGTTAAGAGTTTGTTGGACACTTAAACATTGTTTATAAATTCGAGTAACTATGCATTAAACGACGTAGGCTGGTTTTCTGTCAAAACAGGGCTATGTATGATTTAATGCTCACCTTCCACACTCCAAAGGCATACTCCAAATCCTTTTCAGACATCAAGATATCGTCATCAACGCTGAATACTCCTGAAAATATCAATGAGAGATGTTATGCCTTGAACCTGATAACAGGCGCACCCAATATTTTATAAAGTTCTACGCCAGCCAACTTAAAACTGTTAGGAGCTTTGAAAAATGTCCAATCTTACTTGAATTTTACGTTTGGCCTATATTCCATGTATTGTGGCCCGAGGTAGTCAGCGTCTTATGTCATTTATACCAGGGGTTTTCAAACTGCGGAACGCGTACCCTTGTGAAAAATTGAATAAAAACTTTCTATTAGTTCATGGACTTTATCATCCTCTTTTTTGATTAGCTATTCTACGTCCACCAGGAGCTTCTTTTTTACATTTCAATAAGTTTAAAATAAACCTTAGCTGATTACTGCGGTAAAATAGAGGGGTTCATAAATTGAATTGCCACAGTTTGCCGTATCACAATGCCGTAATGCATGTTATTACAATTTTCCGCATTAGGTTAGTGGAATTTTGGGTTATAAGCGAGCAACGAATAGTGCGAATCTGGTGCATATCTTAAAAACAGCCTACGTTCAATAAACAACTAAGCATTCTTAGCATACTCAGAGGATCTCAGTTCCTGGTTCAAGATGACGCAATTAGTGGATACTGAACCACCAGGGGTGCAATGCTCCAGAAAAGTCAGCGCGATTTTAGAGATCAGCCGACTGCAAACAACCCAGATGAACTGGGCTTTTCCAGGAATTTGTTCGGCATTTCTTTAGATCGGCTTAAAAAATGGATTATCTCGACTAAGTAAGTTATCGCATGAACACAGAATCTATATCTAGTTGTATATTCAGTTATTCACCAAAAGTCTAGTATCATAATGATTATGTGCAGTATTATACCTACCATCCGTGCGAATTTCTTCGAAAGGATAAAAGCGAAGCGTGAGATCCGCAGAGGGCATAGCTTTCACCACGAATTTCTCGGGACACTTTGTACCAAAGAATTTTGCGGAAGGTAGCGTCCGGTTCTGGTTCGACCATAGAAGGACTAGGCGATCGACTGATGGCATGCAGACATAATGTTGAACTGCTTGTTGGATTGAGTTCCCACGGTCATAAGTCCGCATCAGAACGGTGAATTTCAGTGAATGATTTTCCAGTGCAATGTAATAACCAGACTTAGACATGGCTTCGATGTCGGGAAGAAACTTCGGATCGCACTGTAAAATGTTGTTTACTGTGAGATTTGTCATTAGCCGCTCGAAAGACATTGAGCGGTTCCTCGGTACAACAGTTCTGTTAAGCCATTTCTGAAGGGTTAACGTTGTAATAAGTAAACTAAGAATAATAAAGAGAAATTTATGCCACTTGATCATGTTTTTTCCCAGCTCAGTCAGGTGCAGACCCCTTAGTGTTGCATGATCGCATCTGGATAATGAACCAAAAAACAGATTGATGTACAGAAAATATCGTGAAGTATAAGATATCGTCCGTCACAAAACCTAAATTCACACCCATCTCCTGATGAGAATACAACCAAAATGACACAATGGCTGCTAGAATTAATAGCATTTTGTTTGGAAATATTCAGATTATTAACGATTGATCAATCGACAGCCACTCTGCATTTTGTATCTCTGTCTGTTTAATTATTTCTCTCTATTGGTCGGTGATAATTCTGTTACCCTGTCACCCTCTGGCTAAGCAAACCAACTAATTTCAACGGCCAAGCTAGAAATACGACCAACTTTACAGACCATTATACGCTAGCTCTTGCCATACGGAAGAAGTTGGTATTGGACGAAGAGGTCGAAGAGGAAACCAACTTGAGCACCTATAATCGACACAAACTACGCTCTATTGGTGTCCACGAGCTACAGAACCGGGACATGTAAGTTTATTGAAACTGGCGAAACTTTCCTAAATCCGATGAGCTGAGCCTGATTGTATTGATCTACAATACGAGTTCATGGCTTCACAAGCCAGCAGACTTTCAACATAATAATATTATCGATTTCTTTGCAAATTTGGCAACGACCTAATGGATCAAAACTGACCTCAAAGACGCAGTTGCTTTTCGGTCTTGTGAAGAAAGAAAGCTTTCTTATACCTGATACTGAAGGATTTTAGATCAAAGGATCTCGTTGGATGGATAAAGATACCTTGACAGATGTCGTTTGCCTTTATCAAAGCCACGAAGTTATAATTCTAAAGGAGGCTGATCGTTATTGATTCAAATGATTGTCAGCGTGTCTTGCGTGGTAGGTCTATGTCAACCACTTTTGGCTTCAAGGAGTCGTTCATTGGATGAACTCTTCTCCATAATGTCAAATTCCTTTGTATGTATATATTCGTTTATTGAGAAAGCAATCTCACAAAAACGCAGAAATTCTACCATGAGTGATAATGGAAAATTATAATTAAAGTTCATTAAAATCTGTTAGAATAAACTAGTAAATATTTTTATAATTATAATGATCTGGGAATAAATTGAGAGTTTTCCATGGATGGGAGAGTATGGTTGTGTGCTCTAGGTCTTAATTGGTGAAAGGAGAGGGTGGGAGCGGAGGTAGGAGTTGGTGAAGTACATGCTTGGGGTTGTGTAATATGGAGAAAAGGAGTTTCACATCGGCTATATTGGCAAGTTCAGGAGACTGTTGGAAAGGATTGCTCTAGGTAACCTAGGCGTTTGGCTCTTTTTAGGAGTTTTTCCAGGAGTTCTTTATCGGAAGCCAGAGTGAAACCCCACCAGGATGGGGAGGCATATAGAAGTTTAGCAACGGTAGTGGCTTTGTTACATTATGGATGGATGAGGAAGAAAGGCCATGGGTTTTGAGTTTCTGATCGCATAAAAAGAGGAGTAGCAAGTTGCTGTGAGGTGGTCTATATGGGCTGTGAGTTTGAGATTATCTTGAAGGATGACACCCAGTATCTTCAAAGTTTTAACTCGGGTAATACTAGGTAATGGAGGAGGAGGGTAAAATTGGTGTCGAGGGCGGAAAATGATCATTTAAATTTAGATTTAGAGCTATTTAAGGTAAGGTTATTGGTAGAAGTCCAGGTAGAGATTAAATGCAGTTCAGATGGAATAGTATGAGCCTGAGAAGATCCACTAAGGAGGCAAGTGTCATCCGCAAATTTAAACATAAGATTAAGGGGCTGAAGAGGGTGCAGGTCTGAACCAGTAATGGAGAAGTTGGTATGTCCTAAGACAGAGCCTTGAACTATACTAGCATTGATTTGGGCAGATATGAAGAGTGATCTTTGAATATTTTGAGGTGTGAGCTTTCAAGATGATATTCAACTAGCCAGTTATAGATTTGGTCTGGGATATCAAGAGTGGAGATTTTGTCAAATAGGGCAGAGTGCATAACAGCAAATTGTAGTAGTCGAGTTGCATTCATACTGCACAAGGAGCGCATGTTTGCATCATAATTCCCTAAGAAAATAGGAGGTTTGCAGAGAGCAATCAGACTGAATGTTATTTTGATGTCGACTATCACCAAAGGACCTAACTGCTAGCACCCGAATTGTCAGAAACCGAATAATATCATTATTGTTAAAAAAAACTTTGATGTGCGGTTGGTCAAGTGCCAGGTGAGAGTTAGATAGATATCAACGTGTTTGAAAGCTAATCTCTGATTTTACTACCGAATCCTTGACGTTTGCAATGGTACATACCGCTGTTATGTAAACTAAAAATAAATTAAATAAAAAGCTTCAGAATATGACTTAAGATACGAGTATAAGTTTCTTCACAAATGCAAACAAAATACGCCAACATACTGCATCAATGATTAAATGTTAGAAATATAAGTGTATGTTTTAACCTACTTCAGTGTTTACGTTTGCCTTTATATTTGTGATCAATACTCTACTGCGCCGAGTTATATATCAAACTTGCGTTACAGTAGTGCTTGATCTATTAGTAAGCTTACGAATATCTCTTTATAGTGATGACATAATGGTTACACTCAAAACAGTGTTGGTATACTTTCCAAAAGGGCTGAGTCTTATCCCATTAGTGCCCACGGTCCCTTTTTAGGGACACAAAGTTAAAAAATTCCAGTCTAGCGTACAAGAGCCGCAAATTGATAGGGTCTTTTTGCTGTACTTACTAATGTCTATAGTATTATTTGAAACATTCTATTTCAAGATACAAAAATATTCTATACTTAAATATGACGTCAGAAACTTTGCCCGCGAGAAATTTCACAAATGATGAATTCCTCTCGAAAGTGAGCGTTTTTCTAATAAATGATCTCAGTAAATTGAATAAAATGATTGATGCTTATGAAGTACAACTATTTAGCTTGTGTAGGAATACTTTTGTTTCATATTTGTCGTGTTCTTATTCTTTACTGTGCTGTGTTGAAAGTTTGTCCCTAAAAAGGGACTGTGGGCATTAGACGACGCAGTATTTTCTTAGATGCAAACATGGCTGCGTGTGTGTGTTTTGACAACTGGAGCTTATTAGGTCCATCCGTTATAACATTATTTCAATGCCAGACGTTGCCCTGTATAGAAAAATTATTTTCGAGTTTTTAAAATATTTAGTTTTGTTTTACAAAAAAACATAGTTTTGCTGTCAGTGATGTCCTCATAGTCCAGGCGGTACACGAATTTATACTGCATTTTCTGAACACGGATTGCCGCTTTGCACAGTTGTAGTTGGAACCTAAGAGAACATTTTAAAAAGGGGAGGCATTCGAAATTTCCATTAGAATTCAAGATGGCGGTTTTTTTCAAAATGGCCGACCAAAAGTGAGATTTTTAAATATCTCGGCTTCTAGTTCACTGAGAATCATTATCTTGGTGTCTAAACATACATATTTTGGGGCAATGATTCTAATAGGGCCGTCGCAGATTAGCCCCGGTCTCATCGGTCGGCCATTTTCCAAAATGGCCGACGAAAATTGAGATTTTCAATATTTCGGCTTCTAGATCACTTAGAATCCTTATTTTGGTGTCTAAACATACATATTCAGGGGCAATGATTCCACTGGGGCCATCGCAGAGTAGCCCCGGTCTCATCAGTTGGCCATTTTCCAAAATGGCCGACGAAAATTGAGATTTTCAAAATATCTCGGCTTCTAGTTCACTTAGAATCGTTATTTTGATGTCGAAACATGCACATTTCAAGACTGTGTTTCGACTAAGGCCTTCGCAGATTAACCCATGGTCTCATCGGTCGGCCATTTTGGAAAATGGCCGACCGCAATTGAGATTTCTATTTTCAAAATAACACGAATCTAAGATCAAAATTAACATAAAACACCGAAAAAGCAGATTCGATTGCCCCGTGGTACGGGTGCTCGATCTTCCGGTCGATCACGTGTTGCTTCGACCGATTATTCTGCTCATCCATCGACATCTGAACAGTCTCATCTTCCCACCACAGAGAAAATCTCGTCAATACCATTGCTCAAGAGACTGTCTCTAATTGGGATTGGTGGAACTGGGACAGTACGAAGTAACTTATGGATTTTCCCTTCACTTATTTGCCTGAAGCTGCACGGGTCATACGACTACAAATAAGAAGCCAGTAGTCACAATGGGCTTGTGCGTTGGAAGGACAGCTGTCCTGTTACCTTGGCATCTAACGGCAATGGGGTCCATCACGTCAAAAGTTGGCCTAATGCAGTAAAAGCCAGATTTGAGATTGACCAGCTTTCCTAATATCACGATACAATAAAACCATGGGGTCGGGATGGTCTTGATCACAACATTGAACAGTATACAATTGGTAAATATTCGCATCCTTCAGTGGCACTGTCCTATTATCGCCTACGTGTTTCAGGTTTCCATGCACAACGTCTGGCAACTGTACAGCGAATCTCCAGCTGCAACTGAGTACCCTTTATCCCATTTTCAGTTTATAAGAGCAGTGTGTGCTGTTTATTATGCAAAGTATTCCATGTCACCAGTTGAGGGTCCTCTGCAGGCTTGCAACCGGACTGCCCTTGCGCGTCGCTGTCCGGCTAAAGTCAGGTTCGATGGCCAAGGGCATTTCATTGAGCGAAATTCAACTCAAATTAGATGCGCCGTGTGCAATATGAAAGTATATTTAAAAAAATGCTGTGCTGGCCTACACCTTGATTGTTTTGCTGGTTTTCATGCACAAAAATTGCCTAAATAAATGCGTTCTGCTGCAACAGTATTGACTTTGCTAGCTATTTGCCATTTTGACCAGCATTTCCATATAGGCCTATAGTTACATTTGGACAGATGTGTTACCCGCTGGTTCTGACATTTCTATATGTTACTGTTCATCTGTTCATAATAATAATAATTATTATTTTTCTTTATTGAAGCGCTTGACAAACGCACTGCGCTGTACATTTACAAGTTAAGCAATTGAAACAACAAATCTTAACTACTAACAGAACAGACAGCCTGCAATACACGGAGCTAATAGCAGCCTACAAAGCATGTCCGCCCTAGGCTAACGGGGCTCGAACTCGGTACCTCTCGCACTCTACGCCAGATGCTATCCAATGCGCTATAGGCCCCCGATGCTATTTTTCATTGAAATGTTGCAATATTTTACTTTAATAACATGCTACTGCAGTAACTTCAGTCATGTTTGAAGTATTTCCATTTATAAAAACCTGTGACCGGTAGTGCCCACCGTCCCTTTTTAGGGACAAGAATTTCCATGCCTATATTTCTATTCCCCAATGTCGCAGAATTTTTTCCACATTTTTCCCTTCATATCATCCCCATTATCTACCAAACCAAAAAATTTCATAGATTTTTGCCACCATGGGCACTAAAGGGGGGTTAATTCGCAGTCAATGACAAAAATCGCAATGGAAACGTCAATGATAAATCCAACCCGATATTTCTATCAAAATTGTACTCAGTTTCGTTATGATACGATGAAAACATTTAATGATTTTATTCGCAGAATCAATGTATTAGTCTCAAAGTATTAGATGATGCGCATTTAGTAGGCCTGCCTCTCATCTTCTGAACATTATCTCGCTGACAAGAGGTATTTAAACCTTACTCTTTCCTAGCGCTATACTTCTGTTAATTTTCCTTCGCAATTGACATCCGTCGTGATCATACTCCCTATGTAGCGGTATTCTTTCACCTGTTGCATTTCTTTTCCTTCAATGTGTATTATGAAAATAGTTTCCTCTTTTTTACTTAACTTCAATAGGCCTACCTTAATTTTCACGTATATTTTCATCCCGAATTCGGTTGATACTATGCTCAGTCTATAGAACCATCATTGCCTCAGACTTTCCGCTAGGCATTCTCAAAAAATGAACTGCTGAGAGGAAAACTAAATAGGATGATAAAGACACTGATACGGAGTGTGTTGCGGATCAGAGTCATGGACCATGAGAAAAGAGGGCACGAGAAGACTTGAGACTTCAGTAATGTTTACACGGAGAAAAATTGTGAAAATCAGCTGGACAATCATAGAGCAGATGAAGAAGTGATGGGAATGATTGGTGAAGGAAAGCCCTGATGCAGACAATGAGAGAGAGAAAGGAAATGGATCAGACACAATCTGAGAGGAGACTCACTCCTAAGAAAGGTCATCAAATGAAAAGTGGAAGGAGGTGGACGCGGAGAAGACCAAGATAGATAATGTGGATGATGGCAGATGAATACGGAAAGCTTGAAGAAGAGTCCCAACAACGAGAGGAGTGGCGACGTCCGACAAGAACCTGCTTCAGAGACAGAGAACCAGAAGAAGAAACCTTACTCGCTTAGTACCTGGTCCCTCATATTCAAAGTTTGTGGTGCGTGCAACGCAACTTTACACTTATCCTTGTCGATCACCAATCTTCTTGGCCTTATCTTCTTCATCGACATCTTGAGACATCCCATATCATCCCTGATGTTCTCAGACCTGGTGAGGTGTTCTAGTTCTAGTTCTAGTTTTTCTCGTAATAGAACATATCGCTAGATTTTCTCTTCCATCGTTTTCCATACCAGCCACAAAAAGATCCACCACTTTCAGCATTAGCTTTTTGTGATTTCTTTCATTCTTTATTATTTCCTAAGCAAATGCCTCGATCAAGGTACCCGTGGCTTGAGTTACAAGTGCATGGACCTTAGGGTGTCCCAAAACGCTTATATTTTCAAAAGTTTACATATCGTGATGGCCAACCTTTAGAAAGTTTCTATAGGGCTATAGTTATTATGCTCTATGAAGTTACAGCTAATCAAGATTTATAGGTCCCTCAAGCAATTCTGAGTTAGGCCTTGTAACGCTGAATCATATACATACCAACTTACTGTTGAGGGTAATTTTACCATAGAGTACCTTAGAAACTACCAGCAATAGAGAAGTGATTTTTTTCTATGATAGGATTTCCGGGTAGAAAAAGTCAAACAAACTATTTCTAACATTGTCGGACAAAGGATCATTTTTCATTTTCAAGGCCATTTGACCTCAATTATCCTCAATTATTAATATTTCTTTTTCGGTAAAGGATAACGAAAAGGTCTCAGTTTAAGATAGGCTCTTTGGAGTCGAGGAAGAAAATTAGCACAGTTGTAAACAACCCGACAAGACTGTCGTGAGACAATCGCACGACTTTTACATCAAGGTCACTCGACCTGTTATAGTTAGCCGTTGTCTACACGGGACCTACAAGTGATATACAGATTTTACTTGCGTGTATATTACGTTTTTTGAGGTTTTGGATTCCAAAACGGTATACTCAACATAATCGCAATAAACATCATATCAATGAATGAATGAATGAACGAACGAATGAATGAATCAATCAATCAATCAATCAATATTCGTTTAATTAAAAGGATGCAGTTGACAAAGGCGTAACTGATTACACTTAACACTGACTGTTGCTGAGCCGAGCTAGAGTTAGTCATAGGAATAATTACGTTAATTTAATATGAATCTTTGAATAAGACCCGCGGGATGTAGCTTTGCCTATCCTTGGTGGGAAGGCGAAGTTGTGCATTCTAGGTCGTAAGTCGTATTTGGTTTGTCATAAGTTCAGTGCATGATTGTAGTTCATGGTCCAATGACCTGTAATGTTTAGCATTTGGTTCTACGGAACTACAAGTACTAGAGTGGTTTTCTTGAAGCCTATTTTATGGTATTTGGGGACGACAAAGAAAAAACTGCGCACTCAACTTTGACCGATCATTGCACGATCTTGTGGTTCCCGGTCACTTGACCGGGCGTGGTTGACCTTGGTTTCTCTGAAACTGCAAGCAACAGAATTGCGACAGTGGTATTCGTTTAAAGCATTAAAGCACTTTTCTAAAAACGAGATTGTAATTTTAATTGTACATTTTAATTACGACCATTTATATAGCGTAGTTGGTAGCAAGCTACTTCTAGGACGCTTCACAAAACAGTCTACTGTCAGCGTAAATGTTAATAATCGTGGTTACGTAATAAGTACATTTTAACTGTTTTTAAGAGGTAAACTTTTGGTTTCCTGAATGGGTGCAGGAACACTGTTCCCGAAAGGCTCGATCGCCCGCTGTAATTTTAGTGGCTAGCACAAAAACATCGGCGGACTTTGATGATCGCAGCCGCGACCTATTTACATCGTCCGAAAGGGGCCTGATCTTGTCTGCCAGGTAGTCTGGTGCGCAGTTGTTCATACATTTATGAACCAGGATGCAGAGTTTGAACTTGATGCGCTCGCCTACTCTCAGCCACTGAAGCTCGTCTTGTATCACGGTTGAAATGTGGTCAAACATTTTTAATCGCATGACCTGACGAGCAGCAGCGTTCATGACCGCCTGAAGCCGAATGATACTGCGCTGTGGCAAGCTGGCAAAGGCGACATTGCAATAATCGATTCGCCTCAGGATTAAACTTCGCACGAGGTGGCGAGTCGCATCCTTATACGTTGTGATTCACACTAAAATTGGTACTGCAAACTTTCTACGAATATGCCAAAGTAATATGAACTTTAACACACTAATCAGCATGTTGTTTGATATTATAGACCATGGAGTGTAATTAACGCAGAGTGTCAAGCATGTGCCTTCCGGACATCTTTTAGCCAAATATCCTCTACTACATGTAGACACCAGGATCACCTTTCTAAGAGTTGCGGCTATGGAGATATTAACCCTCATGCGACCAATTGGGGTCCTGGGGGACCCCAGCGCTGCATAGGCTTGTGCTACTTTTGGGCTATGAGATATTTTTACGGCATTTTATGAATTTGTCACCTGGATATCGCTCACTGTTTACGTCTAGTGAAATCCAGATTTTCTCTTACGGTTATTTTTTAAATAAATAAAATCCAGTGGGGTCCCGCAGGACCCCAGCTTTAGCAGTGCATTTTAGAGAACTTAATGGTACTGTTTGAACATTTATTATGACAGCGAGAATTGGTCTGGCGCGATACAGTGCAAAAGAAGCACTACGAATAATTCTTGACGAGAGTGACGACAGCACAGATAATGACAATGACTCAGTTTCAGAGAATGATGATCATGTATCTGAGTACTCTGAACATAGCGATGTGGAAAGTGCAGATGACGAAGTCGACATAGGTGCGCAATGCCTACCTGCTCCAGCCAACAGTGGTCAAAACAGTAGGCCTATTTCAGTTGGAACAAGAGGTCGTGGTCGTGGTCTGCGTGGTAGAGGAGTAGGAAGACAGCAAGGTGTTGCAGTTCAAGCAAAATCGGCTTCAGGTCATCTGATGACTGGCAAAAACGGCTTTCTTTGGGAAACACAGCCACCGGCATCAGGCCGTCGGCGTGTTCAAGATATCATTCGAACACCTGCTGGTGTAACTGCCACATCACGGTGTGACACAATTTTTGATACGTACCAGCTTTTCTTGACCCCGGAAATTATTGACGGAATTGTTCTTCAGACGAACAGGGAGGCAAGGAGACGAATACGTGCCTGGAATGAACAAAATCCTGAAAATCAACGCGCTGAATGGAAACCTGTCAATGACAAGGAAATGATTGCGTTCATTGGACTCTGCATACTGGCAGGTGTCTACAGAGGAAATCATGAGCCACAGTCAAGCTTGTGGTCTGAGCGTGAAGGCAGGCCAGTTTTTGTTGCAACCATGTCTAGGACACAATTTCGCTGCATCATGAAGTACATGAGATTCGACGACAAGGCAACGCGTGATGAAAGGTTGAAACACGACAAACTGGCCGCTTTCCGTGACATATGGACAATGTGTACTGCTCAACTGCCAAAGTTTTTTGTTCCTGGTCCTGATCTGTGCGTAGATGAGCAGCTTGTGGCTTACCGTGGCAGATGCAACTTCAGGCAGTACATACCATCCAAACCTGCAAAATATGGTATCAAAATATGGTGGTGCTGCGACGCTGTCACCTCATATCCACTTACTGCGGACATATATCTGGGCAGACAGGAGGGAACTCAGCGTGAGACAGGACAAGGCGCAAGAGTAGTGAAACAATTGGTATCGCCATGGCGGCACAGTGGCAGGAACGTGGTGGCAGATAACTTTTTTTCATCTGTTGATCTTGCAGAGCAGCTACTTGCAGATCGAATGACATATGTTGGTACAATTCGTAGCAACAAACCTCAAGTTCCAGAGGCAATGAAGGCCAGGCGTGGGCGCCAGGAATTGAGCTCTTTGTTTGGATTTCATGACCAACTTACTCTTGTATCGTTTGTTCCTAAACCAGGCAAAGCTGTGTTAGCTATATCCACGCTGCACCACGATGCCACCACTGATGCTCAGATGAGCAAAAAGCCAGAAATAATCCTCCATTACAATGGAACCAAAAGCGGTGTTGACAATATAGATCACCTGGCTACAATGCACACCACAAGAAGAAAGATTAACCGTTGGCCCATGGTGCTTTTTTTCAACATCCTTGACATCGCTGGAATTGCTTCTTACATTCTGTGGGTGGGCAACAACCCAGACTGGCAGACTTTGCATGCCACACGTCGACGACGTCTGTTTCTGACAGACCTTGGGTATGCCATGGTAACACCTCACATGAAACAACGAGCAATGACTCCTACAATCCAAGCACCAATCAGAGCTGCGATGAAGAACTGTGGTGTAGAAGCTCAACCCCGTCAACCACACTCAGCTTCAATCTCCAAAGGCTCAAAGGCCAAGCGTCGGCGATGCTCATTGTGTCAACGCGGTAATGACAAGAAGGCAGCACGTGAATGTACTCTATGCAACCGGCCAGTGTGTGGCGAACACAGTCAGCAGCAAGCTGTTTGTGATAGCTGCTATTAAAACTATTCAGTACAACTCATGACAATGTTTATTTCAGCAATTAGTTAGGTCATCTTGTCCAGTCTTGACACTCAGTAAAACACTAATTTTATCCTATCAGACTATTAGATGGTAAGCAATACCCAGGTAAACAATGACAAGTTAGAACTTTAACTTGTAGCAAAATAAAGTGACGTTTCAACAAGAGCAGAATGCATAAACGTGTGAGTGACAATTGGGGTCCCCCGGGACCCCAGTTGGTCATATTAAGGAGTAAAATATGTTGGTCGCATGAGGGTTAAAGGTCACTTGAGTGACGTCACGTGATATGTGAAATATAATTAATACAGTGTCAAAAATGACTTTCCGAATTCCTTGTAGTCGATAACCCTAGTCTGGACACCGAGATCTTTTTCAACGACTTTTGGCCGTGGATATTGAAGAGGTTACATCAAAGTTACGGTGATTGACGTAATGTCAAGTGTTCTGGAAGAAGTAACAGCCAAAGAGTTTTTTAAATATTTTATTTGCAATCCTCTTTCCAAAAAACCGTTACTTTATACCAATATCACCCACAAGAAAGACCACCTGTTCAAGAGAATGATCCGTTGCGGTTTCCTGCCTGCCACTGCTGAAGGAGCCACTCAATTGTCCATGAAGTCGAACGACAGGCTCTTTCAAGCTATCATAAGAGAACCTTACCAAGTTCTCCGAAATTTACTCTCCCACCCCGCAAAAGTGTACATAACCTCCAAGTAAGGACGCGTAACTTTACCTTACCTGAAAAAAAACGACCGTAACTACATATCCCGGTTTTTATATAAGAATGCCTACTGACTTAGTTCTACCGCTCCCTTAGAAGCCCTGAACCATGTAATTTGTTGAAGTTGCGTTTTGTCAGCTCCTGAGTTCAATAAACGAGTATTTTATTGTATTGTATTGTACTTTGGAACAATACTTTAAGAGAAACCATTTATCAACGCAACATCATGTATTACATGGCTGTCTGTTCTGTTAGTAGTTAAGATTTCAATTGCATAACATGTAAATGTACAGCGCAGTGCGTTTGTCAGGCGCTTAATAAAGAAAAGATTATTATTATTATTATTATTAACTGTTACGTCAAAGTTTGACATCATGTCACATGGCGGCATATAAGAGTAACCTTATGAAACAAATACTATGTTGTAGGCAAAGCATTTCATAAAAACTCGCCAAAGGAATGTTGAATATCTCTTCCCGTTTTAAAGTTATGCATTGATAACCGGTATGGAGGCAAATATTTTCATGCACACAGGTTATTGCACGATGTGTATTAGGGTGGAGTGAAAAAAGTAAAAATTCTAGAACCTCAGCGTAACAGCGATAACTCGTTGCCTTTTGGTGCAGTAAGTTATCATGCAAAATATTTCTTTAAAATTCGTTCTCTAAGATTTGCCACAACGCGACTTAAAATTTTAACAAAAATTGTCGAATTTATACAAATTTCAATAAATTTCTAAAATGTAATACGCTAATTGTAATAGTGTTTTAGCATTTATTTATGACGTACTTAAAGACCATGCAAATTTTAAAATTAATAAAATGACTCTATGTCAGCAATATTAAATAAACAATAAACACTAAACATTATAAGCAATCCCAACAGTTGTAAACTATACTATGTCACTAATCATTGAAAAGTGAGTCAATACTCATTTATTTTATTCTATTGATTGAACTCCGATTGAAATTCTGCTTTGGTATAGAAAGAAGGTATACAGTATTTGTTCCCGTGATTCCAATCTGGCAAAGGATGGAACATTGTTTAGTTGTTTGTCCAACCACAGCAGTAGATGCCTCATCAACAAGTTGGACAGAGCGCTCAACCAATTGTGTGTGGCATGGAAATTCGGGAAAGCGGAATGTTGGCACACACTCACTGGTGATAAATTCTTCAAGGTCAGCTTTGGAAGGTGTGAAAATGACCGGTGGTTTTGTAACATTACGTTTTGCCAATCAATCAGATCGATGTAATCATTTGCAGCAAAGTTAAGTTCTGGAATAGAAAATTAACGTAGCTATTCTGTTTTTCTGTTGACATTCATTTCTTGATTGCAGTGTTTTCTCGATTTCCTACTTCGCACGAATATGCTTCCGAGTATTGGTTCTCATTCCCAGTAAGATGCGTTCTGGATATCCAAAGAAGGATGCTTTCTGGATATCCAAATAATCGATTTAATTATTTTTACCTGGTCGATAACAGCCTTACAGACTTCCGGTAGGTAACGCTATTTGGAGATTGTACGCCAAAGATACATAGAACCATATTTGCGCGAGGGTTTTATTTTGCTGTAAAACACATCTTACGGCTTATGTCGTCAATGTTCTCATATTGTCTGACGGGCATTCGTTTGCAACATACAGACGTGTAGGATTCGATTAGCTGTGGTTATCCATATTAAGTGCGACATAGCACCTGGATCACTCCAGGCCAGAGATTGAGAGCTATAGTCCTTCATTGATTAAGTATTATTTCAAACAAATACTTTTGATCACTACTAACATTATTTGCTGTGACTTGCAGAAAATCAACTTCAATTTTCTGAAACAAAATAACTGGGAGTTGTACACAGTATGCCATGGGCTTTGCCGACTGGCCCTGTAAATGCCCGTGGACCTTCATTGACACCGTCGAGACGTTCCAATAGATTTCGCAGTGGCATTTCATGTGAATGCAATTGGCAGACAAACCACTGTGATAAAGGGTTACTGTTCTTAATTTCTGGCTAGGCGTAATTCAGGTGCCATGTGGGAATGCAGATGGATAACCACAGCTAATGGAATCGTAATGTACACTTGGAAGCATATCCGTGCTCTAGGACTACGCAGAGTCTTGCGATCGAGAAATAAATGTTAGCAGAAAAACAGAATACGTGAATTTTCTATTCCAGAACTTTACTTTGCTGCAAATGATTAAATCGATCTAATTGATTGGCAAAACGAAAAAGTTACAGAACCACCGGTCATTTCCACACTTTCAAAAGCTGACTTTGAAGAATTATCGCCAGTGAGTGTGCGCCAACATTCCGCTTTCCAGAATTCCCATGCCACACTCAGTCGATTGTTGATGAGGTATCTACAGCTGTGGTTGACAAACATCTAAACAATGTTCCATCCTTGCCAGATTGGAATCACGGGAACTAATACCTTCTTTCTATACCAAAGTAGAATTTCAATCGGAGTTCAATCAATAGAATAAAATAAATGAATATTGACTCACTTTTCAATGATTTGTGACATAGTATTAGTCTACAACTGTTGAGATTGCTTATAATGTTTAGTGTTTATTGTTTATTTAGTATTTCTGACATATAGTTTTGTTGTTGATTTTAATCTGCAAGGTCATTAAATACGTCATAATTAAATGCTTAAGCACCACAACAATTAGCGTATTACATTTTGAACATTTATTTAAATTGTTATAAATTCGATACTTTTTTAAATTGTAAAATTTTAATACGCGTTGGGGCAAATCTTGGAGAACGAATTTTAAAGAAATATTTGACATGATAACTAACTGCACCAAAAGGCAACGAGTTATCACTATTACGTTGAGGTTCTAGAATTTTTGCTTTTTTCACTCCACCCTAATGTGTAAACGACATTAAATTTCCGGTTGAAAGGGCTTCGAGTAACCCATATATCATGTTTAATCTTGCTGCAACTTTGTATTTTTATCAGTATAGCTAATAATAACTTTTTAGAGGCAGGTCATTGATATTTGGAAACTTTTATGTTTTGGGACACCCTAATCATAATGGATCTCCTCACATAGGGCAATTCGACTCCAGCTAGACAACTTATCGATACGAGCAATGATAAATTATAATTACAGCATCTGTCGCCTCAATGTCTAATGCTCAAGGCATCAAACGATGATGATGCTCCCAAACCAATCAGGCCCACATCTAGAAGATCAGTCCGCTAAGATAGCCTGTGTTGGATAATTTGGAAAAATACATGTAAGTATTACGTGAACGAAATGACACAAGCGACTGAGGAAAACGAGAAGATACAGATACACAATTTTGGTAAAGCAACAGAAGAGTTCATTCTCGAAGAACAGTTTTAGTTTTAAGAAAGATAATCAGATAAGCTGGCTGAATTGTAAAAAATGTGAGAAATAAGACATGATTTAGGTACTGCGGTTGACCAGAGTTAAATGTTTTACAAACTATGAGAACCAATGTAAACAGTTATAAACTACACATCCAACTCTAGAAGAAACGGATTTTGACCCTGTCTTTCTCCGATTTCGTCATCGGCAGGCCATTCCTATCAACTGACATTCCTCACTATTCTCTACTTTTCTAAAAAGTTTGAATCAAGACATTACTCAACGGAACGCAAGAGGAGTTAATTCCCCTGCATTAAGCACCTGATTCAGCAATCGCTACCTGAGAACTTAATAATAATTGCAATTCCCTTTAACTACTATTTAAATCAACCTCACTTAAATATCTGCAATTCACCCAGATCGCTCGTTCAAGCTGTCATCAGGAAACTCGAGCATCACTATGTTAATCCAATCCTTAAATCGGTCAACTGGCTGAGATTCCCGAATTTCACCCTCATGTGGCAGCCTATCTATGGACGACGTATTCAGCAATATAGAGGGTAATTTTGCCCCCAGAACATCTTAACGACAGCAAGTAGTAGCGACGTAATTTTTGTGTCTATGATGGCGTTATCTAAGTCACAAAAGTCAAGGCAGCTATTTTTGACACTGTACAACAGACAATAAAAAAGAAGCAACGTATGGAGCAATGGCTGGAGGAAGGATGCCTTGATGTGGAGAATAGTGAAAGCTGGCAAAATCATCAGAAACGTTTTCAGACAGTAAATGAAATTTGTGGAACCTTCAGCCCAAGACAGCGAACAGTAAAAGACAAAGATTGGAAGCCATTTGGCAGATATCGAAAACAGGTGGAAGCATTATTATGAGGATATATAATGAAAGTAATCCTGTGGACAATATGGTGCTGGATAAATTGCCAGCAACTAATGGACATAAACATATGGAAAACATCCTGAGAGAAGAGGAAGAGGTAGCTATAGGAAACTTGAAAAAGATGAAGGCAACAGGATAGGATAAGATTACAGCAGAAATGTTACAAGCCGGAGATGAATGTTCAGTAGAAATGTTACACGTGTTATGCAACCAATAGATCCTGATAGATCTTTATCAGGAAAAGTATTGTCCAGCTGATTGAGGAAAAGCTAAAATCGTTCCAATACATAGGAAACATGACAAGAGGGAATGCAGTAACTATCGGGGCTTTAGTCTATTGAGTGTTCCTGGAAAAGTATTAACGCCGATTATACAGCAACGTCTGAGGCAATATGTCGAGGAGGTTGTGGCTGAGGAACAGGCAGGATTCAGAACCGGAAGAGGTTCAATCGATCAATTGTTCACTCTTCGATAGCTATCAGAGAAGTACTTCGAAAGAAATCGAACTTTGTACAACAATTTTATAGATTTTAAACAGGCATTTGATAGCGTATGACAATAAGGATTATGGCAGGTATTGAGGAATTATGGAATTCCAGAGGTTTTGGTGACACTAATAGAAGATCCATACAGCAAGTCAATGAGTGCAATCAGAGTGGGTGAAGAACTTACGGATTAGTTTAAGATCAGAGAAGGTGTGTGGCAGGGATGTGGATTGTCGCCAGATTTGTTTAACCTGCCTCTGGAGGCCATGATGAACTGTGTAATGAATTCTGTCGAAGCTGGAGTGACACTAAATGGACAGATACTTAAGAATCTGCGTTTTGCTGATGATATTGACCTGATAGCAGAATCACCGTACCAACTGCAGGAGCTAACAGACAGTATACATGACAATAGTAGAAGAGTTGGACTCAAAATAAATGTACAAAACACCAAGACAATGACAACCTAAAGAGCTGAAGTTGAGATTGGGTGGACAAGAACTGGAGCAAGTCACAGAGATTGTGTACCTGGGAGGATTAATAACAGAAGATGGACAATGTGCAAAGGACAGAAAAGTCGAATTGGACTGTCATCAGCGATGTTTGGCAGATTGAGTAGGATGTGAAACACGAGCAGCATATCAGCAAGGAAAAAATATAAAACCGTACAGGGCATTGGTCACTACAGTCCTGATGTATGGATCCGAGTGTTGGTGCCTATTGTACGAAAGGAGGAATCTAGTGGTGGAAATGAGCTGTCTAAAAAGAATAGCTGGGGAGGATAATACAATATAAGATTCTTAATGAGGTTACACGGAAAGCGTTGTGGCAGAATGGTAGACAAGATCAGAAAAAGAAGACTGACATGGCTCGGTCATGTAGTAAGAATGGACGATAAGAGATTACCAGCAAGGGCGTTATATATTGTCACGTGGATGGACCACGGAGTCGAGGAAGACAGACAAAGACATGGATGGAAAACGTGGGACATATTGTCTTTACTTTGCAGAAAATGGCATGGACATGAGAACGGCCCTGTAAACTATCAGAGACAGAAAGAAATGGAGCCATCTTGTAAGACCTCATCGTCGGCACACACCTGACGGAAGAGAGAAAAGAAGAAGAAAGAAGAACCTTCATGCCGCAGCCTATATTCCGCAATCTGGAGGGTAATTTTACCCCCGAGTACCTTAGGGACTACAAGTAATAGAGGCGTAATTTTTATGTCTATTATAGGGTTATCGGAGTCACAAAAATCAAAGAAACTATTTTAACATTCTACGACAGGCGGACGACCTTCGTTTTCAAGGTCATTTATCCTATATGGTCAAATATAAAAATCCCAATTTCTGTGGAGTACCGTACAAAGAGAAATTCTCGGTTCAAAATAGGCTAGTCTGGGTTGTGAAAATCCAACAGTCATTATCGATATCGTATGACCACCGTATGACCTTGTAGTTCAAGGTCACTTAACCTGCTGCGGTTAGCTTAGTTTTCGTAAGAAGAACATATTATATGTCATTGAGCACCATCTTTCAGTTGAAGCAGGAAGCTGAAATTTGCCAGAATAATACAAATGACAAGTGTAAAAAATGTAGCAGGTGTCCTGGCCTCTAGCTTGACTTTTATGTTTTTGGACCACCCTAAGCAGTAGGTCCATAGTCACAACTGGAACTAAAAGGAGCTTGTAGTTCAGAACCCAGACTTTTTATATGGAAACTGTGTGCGTGTATAATATATAATTGTATAATGTATAATATACTATAATATAGTATTATATATTACATAATATTATATGTGACACTACATTGTATGTGCTTAGTGTGTACTGTCGTGCATCGAAGATTTAAGTTAGACCTAACATTGTGTAGCCTATGCTTGTTTGGATGGATTTGTGGTTATCAATCAATCAATCAATTAATCAATTTTCGTTTATTCCGAACACCAAGCTGACAGAACGCAGCTTGTTACATTAGTTAGTCATATATTTATATTTGTGTTCATTTGTATGTCACCTTGTCCTTTCTGGTTATCGTTTAATTTAATTTTAACTGATTTATTCAGAATATGTCTTTATATAGCACTCTAGGAATGAAGTTACGATTATCTTTGTCCGGAAGAGAGAAGCCATGAGCCCGAGGGCGGAGCACATGTCCACAAGAGGGGCGAGGCGGTGGGAAGAGCCGATGGAGTACGTGGTGTTCGTTGTTACCCACAGATATAAACAAGCGATCATCAGCTTTCTCCGCCATCTCCGTCGCGCTGGGTGATTGAGGCTGTAGATATAGTCTGCGTCTCAGGGTCCTCATCAGCTGCTCGATGCGGTTCCGTTCCCCTGCGCTAGTGTAGCCCCACCAGGCCGGAGAGGCATACATTAGATGCGCGATGGTCGTCGCTCCTGTCACTTAATGTAATGCGCTTGGTGGAAGGCCATGGGATCGGAGCACGCGCAGGGCGTACATGGAGGCTGAGCATGATGTCAAGACGTTGTCCACGTGGGTGGTCATCCGCAGATCCGATCTTATGGTCACCCCAGGACACGCATCGTTTCTACTCGGGCCGCCTCAGGTAGAATGGGAGGGATGACTGTTCGAGGTTTTCTCTTTCCGAAGATGATCATTTCTCGGGTCTTAGATGTATTCAGTCGCAGGTTGTTCTTTTTAGCCCAGTCAGATATACCCTCGAATTCCTCTCTCACGGTACCAGGTGGCTCGATCCAACCAACAGATACGTGTCATCGGCAAATTTTACCAGAATGTTGAATTTATGCCTAGGGTGGAGGTCGGACGCACCCACGACGTAGGATACCGGTCCAAGTACTGACCCCTGTACGATGCTAGCCGTGATAAAGGCAACTTCCGAGACATCTCCACCGTAGCTAGTGACATGCCCTCTGCCTCTAAAATAGCTTATCAACCAGTTGTAGACAGCGTCTGGTATTTCCATTCCCGCGTACTTTGTGGCGAGTGATTTATGATGGACCGTATCGAATGCCTTCGAGAAGTCCATTGAGATGACTACCACGAACTCGTTTGTCCGGAGTAGTGTAGTTATATGGTGTAGGAGCGTGACGACCGCAGCTGTGGTAGATCCCGTGGGACGAAAACCGAATTGATCGTCTATCTTCTCCGTGAAGGAGGGAGTCTCAAAGTCCGGGTAGACGTAATATCTTACGATAGAACGGTCCTTTGGTCTCAGGAACTCACGGATCAAATACTACTAAAATGCCAATAAAAATAAATAATAAACAATCAATGAGAACATAAACATTGTAGAAATTATTTTTTAGTTGTGCTTAAGTAAAATCATCCAGCCTTTCTGTTGAAAACTAAACATAAGTCCAAAAAATGCGAATCAAATACTTATACTCGAAATGACGAAAATTATCTGTAAAATTCAAAATTTTAAAGACGTTGTGCCAGTCCTAGATGTTGTTCGATCCTGCTAATTGTTCGGCTACATTACTTTTAAACCAATTGGCACGAAATGCCGGGTTGGCGAAAGTAAACAACTGAAGTCGAAAATTTTCCATTAGAGACGCGACATCAAGGTCCTTATAGTAGGGTTGCCAGATACATGGGTAGCCAAAGTCGGACACATAAAGTCGGAAAGGAGGACAAAGGAGGACGCATTGAATGAAGAAACGAAGTCAAATTGGAAAGCTGCATAGGAAATCAACTGAGGTTTTCCATCATAATGTTGCAAAGTACTTATATAAGCAATACCCACAGTATTTCGTATCGAAAGGGGTCACGGCAATGGTAACACTTTGGTGCGAAGCGCAGAATACCGGCACGAACGCGGGATCGCTTCCCGCTACCCTCCCAAAGGTCGACTCAGCCTTTCATTCGCCAGATAACGTTGCTAAAATGAGCAGTAGGACGTGATGGAGCCACCTTTCATCCTCTGCCAAACAGTTAAATTCGACTCCAGTAATAACTTGAAACATTCTGATCATCCATTCACACTATGAATTCTAATCATACTGCGGTGTGTCAGTTTGAAATAATGAACGAAGATTAGGCTATTATTATTACTTATATATTTATCTGAGGAGCCAAGTCTTCGCAGTAATTCCTCGTTGTATCTATTGTATTGTATCTACAGATTTATGTAGCGCCTCTCTCAGAATAACTCAGCACGAAACTCCCGGGGGAAAAGAAACGTCTTTAAAGAACGAGAGACCAAAGAGGAAAAACTAGTCATTAGTTTAGCCCTTAATGAGGGGAAGGTCATTCCAAGTAGAGGGACCAACCACAGCAAATGCCCGGCGTTGAGCCAAGGCAGTCCTAGTCCTAGGAACAAAAAGATCAAGCCAATCAGCAGAGCGCAAGGAACGAGATGAGGTCGCAGATAACGGCTTTCGCATATAGTCAGAAAGATACTTTGGGGCACTGCTCAGCTGCGCCTTTGAGACTAGAAAGAGGATCTTATAATGGATGCGCGCAGTGATAGGAAGCCAGTGCAAGACATCAAGCATATATGTAGAGATATGCGAAAAGCGAGGGAGTCGGGCTATGAGCCTAGCTGAAGCATTTAAGACCGATTGAAGGGGAGAAAGACGCTGTTTCGGGAGGCCCATAAGAAGTGAGTTGCAGTAGTCAAGTCGGGAACAGATAAACGCATGTACTATGGTGGTAAAGACAGAGGGAGAGACCAATCGTCTGATGGCTCTGAGACGCCTCAGTTGAAAGAAGCAGGAGCGAGTCAGGTTAGATATGTGCTCCGTGAATGTGAGGGAGGAGTCAAGCGTGACACCCAGGTCACGGACACTAGAAGAGTATGTGTAGGCAGGGAATTTCTCAGTCAGCAATTGAAAGTCAAGTTTGGAAAGCTGTTGTCTAGTCCCAAACCAGATCAACTGAGTCTTTGTAGCATTTAGGCAGAGTCGGTTAGTCGACATCCAGTAGTGAAGATCAGAAGCAAGACAATCAATAGAACGGACTAGTGATAGTTGATCAGATGATGGGCCATGAACGAAAGCCTGGGTATCATCTGCATAAAGATGGCCATTTGCCCTGTGTTTAGAAAATAAGAGCGAGATGTCGGCAGTAAAGAGAATGTAAAGGATGGGTCCGAGTACCGAACCCTGGGGAACGCCAAATTTAACCCCAACCCACTCAGTCCTGGAGTCTCCAAGGACAACCATCTGCGTGCGGTCAGTGAGGTAGGATTTAAACCAAAGGAGGGGAATACCAGAAAGGCCACAGGATAACTCTAATCGCTGAAGCAGAATTTCGTGATCCACCATATCAAAAGCAGAAGAGACGTCAAAAAGTGCCAAGAGGGAGAGGTGAGACTGGTCAATAGCTACATGTATATCCGACAGAAGGGATAAGAGAGCAGTTTCTGTAGAATGGTGACCCCTGACTCCAGATTGGGCTGCCGGCAGAAGTCCAGCTTGCTCAAAGTAGGGAAGAAGCTGAAGTGAAACTAGTCTCTCAAGGGTCTTCGAGAGAAACGAAAGGTTGGAAATGGGCCGGTAATTTTGACATGCATTTCGGTCTAGATTTTGTTTCTTCAGAGTCGGCAAAACGATGGCCCGCTTTTGGGAGGCAGGAACACAACCTTCAGTGAGTGACCTGTTAAATACATAAACCAGAAAAGAAGCTCAATCATCTAAAATATTAACCATGACAAATGGGGAAGAGGGTCGAGTTCAGACGATTTTTTGTTAGAAGATCCAATTATTTCACGAAGTTTCGTTTCAAGAATTGTGTGAATACTGCGGAGGAGGCGCATCAGCTGTCGTCGCTCGAAGGTTGTCAATCTTCTGTGTCATCATTTGGAGGAAATCGTTTGCAGAGAAAGCAGAGAAAGCAGAAGGACCAATAACATACGCATAGAACTTCTCACAAGAAACATTCTCCATATTGAACTTTGTAAGATGATTCCATTCGCAGAGTCAGCATGTTTTCCCTAAGTTCCCTTACCAGACTCTGGTAGGGGGACTTTTGGACAATATGCGCGTGTAAAGTCGTTAAAAACTGCCATAAAATAAGAGCACAATACAGGAAATATACAAAAAGCCGGACAATTGCCGGGTTTTTAGCTTTGCCTGCCGGACGAAGGACATGAGGCCAAAGGAGGACATGTCCTCCTTTTGTCGGACGTCTGGCAACCCTATCCTTATGCAATAACTATCTTCGACTAGGCTCGAAACCGTACTCTCTGCGGTACAGGCCGATCGCTCTAACCAATCGGCCACCGTGTAGCTTCGGAGGCTTTGAATCGACGCAGTTTTCATATTTTTCAGCTCTGGATCCTACGTAATCTTTCTAGCCTCGGATACCACCGATTCTTTCCATGAGATTCAACTGTCCTTTGTAGTATAGATTCTTGCCTATCTTGGCCTGACCAACTGTAATGCCTTTTTTTTTATCTCTTCACCATGATAGTACGTCGCATCTATTTAAATCCACTGTGTATAATACTTCCAATACGAGATGGCAGTCGGCTCACGCTAATAAAATTGACTACTCAAGCGAACAGGAAATTTCTTTGGAGCTGAAAGTCAGAGTAGGCTAGATATAGAACGATAAGTTGCTAGATCCTCAGGAAACAGAAATTGCTCATTAAGAAGGGGTCAAAACCATAATATGCGCGAATTTGTATGGATAAGAATCAGAGAGAGAGAGAGAGAGAGAGAGAGAGAGAGAGAGAGAGAGAGAGAGAGAAAGAGAAAGAGAAAGAGAAAGAGAGACACAGACAGCCAGAGAAAGAGAGAGAGAGAGAAAGAAAGAAAGAGAAAGAGAGAGAGACACAGACAGACAGAGAAAGAGAGAGAGAGAAACGAGAGAGAGAGAGGTTGTGGTGGTGGCACCCATCAAAGCAATCGTTTAGAACTGCAGTTAGTGTAGGAATGAAGTACGTACATGGGCGTCCACAGCGATTTTTTCAGGGGTAAAGAAATTTGTAGGGGCCAACGTTTTGAATTGTTCGCAAGGTGACTAACAAGTGTGCCAAAATCAACCTATAACGTCACCCTCAGCGCTCGATCCCGCGATAAGGGGTCAGGCGCGGATCCCAACAGCCGCTAGCGCTTTTCGAAGCATTTGACATGATATGGAGTGGAGCCTGTTGTTAGCGTTCTGGGATCTGTTTTCAGCTATATCTGAACGCTTATTTCAAACACAAACCTGTTGAAAGTTTAAATGTTTCTATATATTTAAAATTTTTAAGCTATTTTGACTAGTTTGGATAAAAAATACAACTGTGGAATAAGTTGGAATAAGAAAAACTAAGATGATAAGTATTTTTGTTTAATATGTGAACAATCCAGGGGAATGCTCCTTTGCCCCTCCCCTCCGGACCCCATGGGTATGTAGTGCACTGCTTATTAGAGAGAGTAGATTAAATTAGGAATCTCGTTGGGAGTTGTTTTTGGGAGCAAGAAAACAGCCGGTAGAGGGATTTAGGATATGTTAAGACATTGCAGGGACAATGCTAGGGAAAGAGTAACACGCTAGGGACAGAGTAAACCTGAGTCTCTCTGGACCCATGTCTATTCGGAGAAAAACCAAAGAACATATCAAGAGAAAGTGCGTGTAAGGGCAAAGCTGTCCCATTCTTAATGGGCACTGTCGGCGTACACATCTTAGTCGCAGTTTTCCACCTGAAACTTCTAAGAAATCTTTGAAGGAAGATGCCAGACTCGTGGAGTTTCGAAAGAAAGTAAATTACATCTGTAGGATATCACCAAAACAATTTCAAGCCGGTTGTGCAGCCTTCTTGTAGCTAAAACCGAGTTGAACCAGGAGTGGGAACACAGGCAGCAACCCTTTTTCGAATATGCTTTGCCTCTTCAGGATTTCATGAAAGGAATTTGTTGGACAATGAGTTCTGTACCTGTTTGTGCTGGACAAAACCGCATTAGGGAGAGTCAAAAATGCTGGCTTTGAAAGGTTGAAACAGCAGGTAATTTTCAAGCTCTATGGCAAATAAAGCAGCATTTTGGATTCCGATTGATGACGAAAGATATTTTGAGCAGTAATGGCAACATGGTGAGTTCATTCTTATTCAGAAACAGGTATAACCAATTTGATGTGGTTTCAAGAAAATTAAGTGCACAGTCCAAGTCATGAGTTGGAAAGGAGATGTGTTGCATGCTATCAAAGGCAGCTATAGAACATTCAACTTTGTGTGAAGTCCTGTTCAGAGTAGGGTGATCCTAATTGGAGAGGAAGAGGTTTTCAGAAACCAAGAGGAGCAACATTTTAATTGGTTTAACTTGGCATTAAAATGGGTGAACTGGATATTTTAATTTTTTTGACTTTTAGGGGTCGCTAAGACTCATTTTATGCCCTTAATGAAAAAAGTTGAACCACACTCTGTTTAAGGTGATTGAACAATTTAATGAAGATTTCCATCACACATTAGTTTGTATTTAGTTCATAGCAAGCATGTTCTTGCTTCTTTCCGGATAACGCTGCCAGTAGTCCGTGACAAACAGTAAATGGAACTGTTTCTGTTCTTTATTCTTTTAAGTTTGGTGTATTTAATCCATCAGAGCAGCACCTTGTACAGCGATGTCATTGACAAGTTTCATACAGTTTCTCGAAAGGACTTCGTCTGCTGTCCACTTTCTACATCTTTGTCCAAGAAGTTGGCCTTTAGTCCAGTAATGCCACAAAATCGTGCTTGGTGCCGCATAGTTTTCCAATTGTATAGTCTTAATGGTGATTAGATCGAAAGCAACTACCTTGAATGGATAGTCTGTAGTTGGGTTTCTGCAGACAGATGGAGACAGAGACAGATACAGAGATACAGGGAGAAACAGAGAGAGAGAAAGAGAGAGAGAGGACCATTCTCTGTTGCTTATCATCTGACACCTCATCGTCGAAGAATGCCAATGCTATCAGTTCCTCTCACAAATACCAACGATGCTCTAGGAGTTTCTTCACGGCAATGTCGGAGATAGTAACATTTATGTCCTTGTTACTGATAGTATGCTTGACGAGTTGATTTAGAGGGGCTGTTATTGCAGATGAGGCGATGAAACATGTTTTGATATGACGCTGAACTGTAAAAAGACAAACAACTGCAATTCCTTTTGCGTCCTTCTTTGTTAACTTGAATTTCTTTCTAAACATCCATGGTCACGGAGCGCGATGTAGACTCACTGATGCTTTGAATGACACTTCTTTGGCCAATAACCCACCCAGAAAAATGAAATAACAGTGAGTTCCAAAAGTTCTTGGTAGTCGCCACCTGATTGAAATTCCTGTGGCTGAGCCGTGACAAAGACGATGACATAATTAGCAAAACTTGAAATAAATTTTTCATTGCATTATTCGAGACTGATATCTGGTAGCTGGACCTGTGAACATATTCCGTTTGAGACCGGAAGGGTTTAAAGTTCCTGAGGCTGGTCCACTGGGAAGTTCCAGAGCATTACAACAACAGCTTTTAATGGTATTTCTAGGATGTGTTGACGACAAACGAACCAAAACAGATCTTATTTCTTACAAAGCTGTATACTCTAGTCCGGTTCCATCTTTTCCTGCTTTTATTTTTCCATTGATTTCCTAAAGCTTAATTTCCTTTTACGTGGAGCACTCTCACTTCTTACTAAAGTCCTGTCAACATAACACACCAGCGCTCTTCCTCAGGCTATGCCAACAGAAACTGTCGAGCCTCCTTATTGCTGGTCAGTAGCATGGTTTGCATAATGTGCAATTTCAAACAAATCCTCTAAACCTGCTTTCCAGTCTTCCGCTTTATTCTTTAGAACTTCTGGTCGCTTTGCTTGTTCTCCTTATTTATCCTAGACTTGGCACAGCCAAGGATTCAATTTTCTTGAAAACATTCGTCTTGACACACTTTGCAATAACCCTATCATTGGTTCAAATCCTACCTTACTGATCGTACTCAGATAGTGGTCCTGGGTAACACTAGTCCACCCTGGGTTAGGGTTGACTCAGGTGTCCAACAGGGTCGGTTTTAGGTCCTCTCTTATAGATTAGAGTAAAGCAAAGACCAAAGGTCTAGAATGGTTTACGGATGTTCAGAGACATACATAAACAAGTAGCTCACCTCATTTGATCCCAATAAAGATCTCAACATCGATACAATCAGACGTTACGGTCTTACACCCCCGAGCGAGCTTGACCTGGCTGACACGGCAGGGATTCAAGATATCGTCTTCAATGTTAATAGGTACAATCGTTACAACCTGGGCGCTAAGAAAAGTAGAGCGAAAAGGACGGAGATCAAGAAAAGTTTGATGAGCTGGCTGCAGATATCAAAGCTCTGACGTCCTATAGAAAGCGACTTAGCCAATTGTCGGAGGTATACAAGCTCACCAAAAAGGGAAATGGTTTTGTTCCAATCTCACCTCTAGAGCTAAAGGACAACAAATTCGGCGATCTCTTAATCGATCCAGTTGCTTTCTCTGCAGGTTCTCTGAGGGCGTTTAAAGGTGGAAACCTCGTTTTCGAAGCACCCGCTGATGAATCGCTGTACAGCCTTTTAACGAAGCGTTTCGTTAAGACCAAGCAGTACGCCCCTCAAGCAATTGAAACTTTTAAGAAACTCATTCAACTTTCAGGGCTTCCAGTTCACGGCAGAAAAAGCAATAAGTTCAAGCTGATTCAAGGATCAGGAGCAGCTGTACAGTATTACAACAACCCAGACGCCCTTGTAGAGAGGTTACAGCTCTTGGTAGCCTCTAGAACGGCTGGTAACACTGGTGTTGACAACGAGATCTCAGCCATTCTTGACGAACTGCCTCGTTCTGGTTCGATCCAGAAAGAGTTAGCACTCCAGTTGAACCGAAGTTTGCTGACGGTAGAATTATTATTTATTATTTGGCAACATGGAACGCCTTGAAGAAATTCTCAAAGAAATCCGAGACCTGACATTGCCTAAGGAAAACTTTAGCATTATATGTTCCTCATCGTTCAACCAAGTCGTGCTGGGTTTCTGCCACAGGAGGCCTTTTGAAAGCTAGGCTAACCGAGCTGATGACGCGCTGTTCAAGGCCATAATTAAAGAACCCAAACACGTTCTACGTCGAATGTGCCATGAGCGACTGGAGAGCCGATGCAATCTGCGACTCAGGTTCCACCCCTTTGCCCTGCCAGCCAAGGATAGCAAGAACTTTTTACCACTCCAGATGTTCAAAGACATTTACTAGCAGCTGTCTGAATCCTCGTTTGGCCTCACTTTCAATACTATAATCCAATCCAATTTGCCCCCTAGAACTATACCTATCATAGTGCTGAACAGTGCCTTATCTAGGCCTAAAGCTAAAATAGGACTATGGTCTCTAACACTCTAACTGCATAATCATGCGCTGGTGTTATCTTGTTTCGTCTTGACAGCAAGTTTTGAAATAAACGAAAATACAATACAATACAATACAATCAGATCAAACCGACTATACCACTAACTTCTCACCAATGTTGCACATCAATCCCAAAAAACGCTTTGAACTTGCTTGAAACTTACAACTCAATTCCGAATCTTGATGGAACCAACAACAAGTTTGTCTACAGCAACAACACTGGCACAACATGGTTTACGATCACGCTTACTGAAGGGTGTTACGAGATTCCACAGATTAACGCCGCAATTCAAAGACAACTCGAACGGAATGGTCACTGGAACAACACCGCAAATCCGCAATCGCGCTATATCACAGTGGGAGCCAACAGCTCAACCCGGCGAGCTTATGTGGAAATTACGAATGCTAATTACCGTGTAAACATGACCGCATCCACAATAAGGTCTATGCTAGGCTTTAATACTAAAACTCTACAATCTGGCTATCATGAGGGAGATAACCCAGTTGATATTCTCAAGGTAAACACCATTCTCGTCAACTGCGATATCATCTCTGGGTCATACCGCAATGGTAGCCAGACGCCAGTAGTCTACAGTTTCTTTCCAGATGTTTCGCCTGGCTATAAGATAGTAGAGTTGCCGAATAACCTGGTATGCCTCCCTGTGGCACCAGCTGGTGATGTACAGCGCATGAGAGTGTGGTTGACAGACCAGAACGGTGAACAATTAAACCTCCGTGGTGAAACGATAACTATAAGATTTCATATACGAGGCGTTTAACTATAAGATTAAGGCATGTTTGTCATTGGAGTTAGATCGAAACGGCGTCGGGTTATGGGTGGTGGGCTTTTCGACTGGATACCCAAAATTGCCAGCGCTTTTGGTCGGGTGGGTAATTTTATCTCGAGAAATAAGGACACAATCACAAATGTTGCAAATGTGGCTGGTAGTGTAGCTAAGGCTGGTGCGACGACCGCATCTGCAGTCAGGAATATTGTTGATGCAGTAAAGGCAAGACGCGCTGCCGCTGCCGCTGCTGTACAACCTGCCGCCGCTGTACAACCCGCTGCACCTGTTGCTCTTCCTATACCTCTTGAAAAGGCACTCAGCGAAATAAGCATCGAATTTTTAAAGCAACTGGCAGCGAATCAACCAGCAACTGATATAAATAGCCTTATTGCTGCGTCTGGCTTCAAAACTCTACAAGCAGTAAATCGCCGAGGAAAGGGCCTGTTTTGGGTAGAATTTTTTCATTTGCTTGTGGAAAATTGCTTGTCTCAACAATTAAAGTCTAAAACTTACCAATAGTTAATAATATTATAATGGCAACAGTTGATATAGCTAGCGAAATGTTGGACATCGGAGCGTCGATGTCTGACGACAACAGGTTGAATATTAGTCGCCAGGTGGCCAAAATGGACGCAAAAACGTTTATCCCTTGTTTTGAAATCGCTATTTCTTCTATTTTTCAAGTTTATCATGTCTTTTATGTCTCATATTATGGATTTATATTTCGACTAACTGGATATCAGTTCATCACTCGGTAAATGAAACAGATTTTCAAATATCAGAATATGAAAACTCAAATTTTGAAACCTTCTTATCGTCTGCAGCCGTTAGACGTTCGTTGCAGACCCAATATGAACGTAACTTCGCTTGTTGACATCGCCTATTTCGTCACCTTTCTCGAACAAAACCGATCATCAGACCAGCTGTGTTACCTCTCAAATTGTCTTGTAATTAACGCGTGATGTCTGCAGATGTCGGAAAGTCGCCCAATGCAAGCGTTTACAGGACGAATAAACCCTGCGCTGCGCAACCTCACGGGGATCTTGTAATGGTCACGTACGGGCCGGCCTTTTCGTCCCCGGCGTCGCTGTTCTCTCTCATCTGCTGTGGTCGCTCTTCTCCTGCTACTGTCGGGTGACATCGAAAGAAACCCTGGTCCACCCTTCAGCAAAGTCAAGTCCAACAAGCCAACATCGAAACGAACAGCCATAAACTTCGGCAGCTTTAACATCCGTTCAGCCACCCGTCGCTCTGCCATTATTCACGATCTCATCAGAGACTAACGGCTTGACATGCTCGCACTGTCTGAAACGTGGATATGCGCTACACTACATTGCATCAAG
>JACEVL010003731.1:0-12490 GCA_020284085.1 Aporrectodea caliginosa
TTGCCTTCTTATATAAGCCGCGTAGATCATAGCAACTGCAATGATGCGATACATGATCTGTAGAATTCTTCTTCAGCGTTTGCATCTGTAGCAATTTCCCTTCTGATTCGCATTATTCTGTTTTTTATGTAGATTTGTTGAAATGACTCTACGATGCCAATAAATATATTATATATATATATATATATATATATATATAGAAATTATGTTTGTCAATAATTAATTAAGAGCTGGCTTTCATATTTAGACTGGTGGCCAAACATCGCCCGAACGAGCGAGGGGGCTAGGAAGTAGAGGTTAATGAAGGAATTTGAGGAATGAAATTATGTGATGGTGCTGGAGTATATTGATATCTGTATATTCTTCTGAGTTTGTCTGTACTGTTTGTCAATGTCGTCAGGTTTTGAAGTTCCGATCAATGTATTGATTGATTGAATTGTGTATTGACACACAAATATCAGATCAGTATCAAGTATCAACATAAAAAGAAGTATAACAAATAAAACAGATAGGCTGCAACAAAACTGTAACTTAAGCACAACATTGCTGTAGGTCAATGAGTCAGCAGAAAAGGGTCAAATAGACCCGCTATAGACTCGGCTGGTTCATTTACAAGGTTAGCACACGAAGTTAATTATACATGCATTTTTATTTCTGACGTAAAGATATTTTGACTGAGACATTAAGTTAATGGTATGGATTATACAATAAGTGATCAACAAGTAGCCAATCGCGAGGAAAATTCAGGAAGAAGTCATTCGCATTGGGTTACTTGTTACTACTTAGGAGGCCAAGGATTATTATTCACAAGACGTTTATTAGCTTGATTCCTGGTGATCTACTGTACAGTACTTACAGTAGGCCGAGTAGGCTACCATTACAGTTTGTAATATCAAGTTGCCATTTACCCAATCTCACGCAATGCGCTACACGAAAGACTATGAGGAAAGATAAGCAAAGGAAGGCTTAACAAGACTTAGATTAAACACGAAAAAATCTTAGACAAAATGGCTAAACAGAATGGAGACCTAAATTCTATCCTATCTATTGCTGCCAAATGCCCGGTGTCAGACACTATTGAGAATGATAGCTACGACGACCACGACTATGATTACATTAAACGAACTTAGAGCTGTCTGGTGTTTCATGAGTAATTTTACGTCCATGGCATGGGTCTTTTCGATGACAATGAAAATTTCCATATCATCATTTCCCTTTAATTCTATTTAAAGAATTGGAAGCGTCTCAGCAGAGGTAATTGTGCCCGTAAATTGCATTGGTGCCATTATAGGTTTGATCACGGATGCTTTGTAATTGACTTATCTAGTGTTAGAGTAGCTAGCTATGGCCCATTACATTGCAACGACCTATGTATACATGTAGACATTCGCATCGGTACAGGCTTTGCGTGGACCTGTCCTGATCTGTTTTACTCTCATAAAAAAATGGGCTACGCAGTGTCAAAATATCGCGTAAGCGAAGAAAACATTGGCATTTTGCTAAGATGTACAAACATCAACGTCAAGATTATAGCTTGCTTACAAGCGTCCAATGGTTTGAGCGAAGATCAAGTGAGCAAACTTGTAACAGCGAGGGCTCTACGCAAGCAGTGCCAACTGTTATATGGCTGGATGAAAAACAGTCGCGACTTATATAAATGTTTTGTTAAAGTCATGGAGGAAAACGAGCAACTTCATGTGGCGAATTTCTTGAAAAGGAAAAATGACGGTTAGTTTCTCCACTGTATTAGCTCTTAACAGCTGTCTTCATCGAATATGATAGGCTGACAATGAGTGCCGACCCATGTAATGTTGACATGTTCTTAGCTTTGGAACTAACGAGTTTACCAACTGCAGTGTTGAATCTTTTGATCTAATGCATATTTTATCAGGATTGATTACGCCACGGATGTCGTCACTTAGAGAAGATATTTGCTTTTCTTAAGTTTAAGTTTTCGGATAGGACAATCTATTACTCTTTAGGGCCACTGGCAGAAACAAACGACATTTTGTTTCAGCATTGCCCTGTAGTTTAACCCAAAGACGATTTTATGTAGCCTTCGAATTTATATGTGTTTATAGTTAGAAAATATTTCTTCTATGAACGAAACAAGAACCATTTGCAATGTTTTTGTATGACAAGATGGGTGGTGTTATGTTAGGATGTTTTGTCTGAAAAAATAAAAGAAGTGAAATCATTCGAATTTCTAAGAAGATAAGTTTAAACATCATGTTCTATGCCATATCGTGTCGCCACCAACAGTTACTACTGCAGCTTGTGATAGTTATGCGTAAATTACGCAGCGTAATTGTAAAGCTCTCCAAAGGAAAGGTTATTTGATTTGTCTTTGCTTTGTTCTATAGAACCACACGTTCCAATGTCAATCACAAGATATGAGAGGCTCATAAGAATCAAGCCAAAACTTATGGATTCCATTCATTACAGTGAAGCGCTTCTGTCAAGCCTTGAAGCTAAGAAAGCCATAAGTGAAACTGATTGCCAAGATGTCCGAGTTGATGTACTCACAGACTACAAAAGAAATTGGATCCTCATCAATTCCATTCAAAGGCGAAGCAACTATTCGTTCATTTGCTTCGAAGAATCACTAAGAGAAACTCATCAAAGTCACGTTGCCGACTACCTGCACGAAGGTAAAGATCTTGCTTTATTTATAATATAAACGAACAGAAATCTTTGTGAACATTCGATTCTATAGAGGTGCACACTTTTCGGGCGTTATCCGGCGAGAAATCGCCATTTCGCTAACGTTTTGTGTTTCTCACGCTTATCCATTCGATAGGGGGCACACGAAGTCAGCGTTAGCCTGTGAATACTAGGGGCGACAAACAATTTAATTAAAGGCACTCGTAGCCAAAGCACGTCCTCTTAAGGCGAACTAACTACGCAAATCAAGGGTTAACGATATATTTCAGGTAGAGAATAGCAGGCTGAACGTCAGAAGCCAAGTAACTGTCAATTCCCATCAATATTATTTGGATCTGTCCTTTTGTAAAATGTATTTTGGTGAGGAAGGAGTTAGAACTGATGACCCACAAAAGAAGAATACAGAATTTACTTAAATACATTCACCGTCAATATTGGCTCATTATTTGTCTTAGGTAGGCCTGTGCTCATGAAACCCAATTTAGACATTTCACATACTATTTCAAGTGGAATTAAGACATAGGCTGTTCGTTGTGGATCCTAGAAAAGCGAAACATAAGAGTCTCACTTTTCAACACTCAGCAACGTATCTATGGCACCTTTAGAACAGTGCTTTTGAAGTTTGTAAGAGAAGCGTCTGTCGCAATCAACTTTACTTGTTTTTACTTGATTTGTAACAGGCGAAGTGGTAGCAGTACATGTGAATACAAATCATCCGGAGCTTGACAATCCGTTATCTCAACTGCTAAATGAAACCACAGTGAAGGGATTTGATGCAGAACCAGAACTGAGCGAAATGCGCAGTTACTTGGTTTCCTCCAAGCCTGGAAAAAGCATTATAATATTTCTCTACTGCAAAACAGTAGAAGACATGGCTTTGCTTACAGAAGCCTTCAATTCAGGGCGCCTGGAGTCGATTATTAAACGCTGTTTGAATTGTCTAATGTTCACGCTTCCAAATAATCCGAAAGACTCTTTAGAAGTCAGGCTTAGTCTGGATGACGAGGAGGTGCTTTTAATTGAAGAATTCACTGGAATTGATAGTAAGTGCATCATATCGACTAGCTATGGATGAATTATCACTTTAAATAAAACTAGGATTACAAAGGTAAACAATTCTGAGGTCATAGAAAGATTGATTTGACAGTGCATAGAAAGAACCTTATTAAGCTTAAGAACAGCAAGTGATGGCTGAATGTAAAGTAAATCTAATGTACTCCAATGTTTGATAATGATCATTATTCAATCAGTAAAGTTTATTTAGCGCATTTTCATTTAGTCAAAAGCGGTTATTCAGCCAATCATTGGCAAACTACCGCAGTTAGTGATATAGCACTGTAAGTCTTAGTCTGTACTTGAATGGCTTAATCGAGTGACCGCTAGACATCCAACTAAAACTCTGCTATTCTAATATTATTTTAATGATATGTTAAAGTAGATTTTTAATAGATGTATTCCAATTGAAAACTTCAGTCACTTGCTGACAATTTTACAGGAAAAATAACTTGATCTGCCCTAATTTGAGATTCAACTGTTCAAAACGGTAGGTGCCCTTATATTCAGGCTAAAAAGATTGCATAGGCGTTTGAAAAAGAAGATGCAAGTGTGTTTAATTCCTGTTTCAGACTGGATACCAGATAGATTTCTTTCTGGCAAATGTGTCAATAGCGATGATCGTGGGCTCATAGATGAACTCGACTACGACATATACAGGAGATTATATGGTATGAAACATTTGTATTTTCAGAAATGTATAATTAGGGTCTAAATACATAAAGAACCGATAGTTTACTTTATTGTTACACTTCATTTGATGCTATCTTCTTAAACATTATATCACAATTACAAAAACATAAGTAGCTTTTACAAATGTATGTTCCAGTATCGTGTACCGTAATTCTAGACAGTGTTCATGCGCTTATATGAAGTCTGTTTCTTGCTTAACTTACATGTATGTCTCTGACTGACCTTTAGAACAGTGCTAATATGCATTTTCTTCTTCAGTTCTTTTATATTTATTGCAAACAGAAAGTTCGTGGTTAAAAAATTAATTGGCCCCAACATTAAGGTGTTGTGTATTTACCACACATTACTTTTGTGAATATGAGTTACCTGCAGAGATAGGCCTAACTCACACATGACATGCATTATGTGTATATTACATACATTATATCAATAACGTTTTCATAAAAGTCATACAATTATAAATTTCTGATAGTTCTATTCATGTAACTTAGTCAATTAGTGCTACTTGTCATTTTGCGTAGAATATACATAAATATCCAGTAACTTCAGCTATGCACAACAGGAAAATACTAATAAAAATTAAAGAAAGTCTTCTAATCATGTCTCAATATCATGAATGAAGTTAGTTGATTTTTTTCTTGAAGAACTAAGGACCGATTTCGAGTTTGAGCCACGTGAATCATGTGATTCAGGTACAGTAGGTGCAAACGAGGAATTCACTGTTTCATCCATTATCTGTTTTTAGATTTGTAGGCCTATATATCGATAGGCCTGTATCATCGCGTTTGCTAACTTTTCAATCACAAGAACAATATTTAGGATAGAAATACACGATATATTGTAAAACTGATGCATAATATTGTAAATGAAATTGAACCACAGGAATATCTATGTGTAAGAATGTGATTGCATTCCGGGTTGTGAGAGGAGTATACTTGTGCGTTGTAGGTAAGTGATAAATTTTTGCTCTGAAAATTGACTTTTGTTGAGGAACTTTGTTTAGATTAATCGAGGACAGTGTTTAGTAAAGTGGACTCAAGAGGTGTGAAATTTGTGACTTAAATTTGGGGTAAGGTGATGCATATGGGGAAGAGAAACCAAGAGTCTTCATTACAATTTGGGGTAAGGTACTGACCAAAAAGAAGACGATTACAGGGTGATTATACAAAGCGTACAAAACTTGCAAGGTAATGCGTTGATGCATGTGACTAATCAGTACTGTGTTATGTTTTCTCGGTGATAAATAAAGGCTCCGAATGCACAGAATTAATGAGGCAGCAATATTGATCGATATGCATTTGGAATTTCGTGGTTCTTGACGATTGGCTGGAAACGAGGAAGGAGTCAAGTGGGAGAAAAAGTAGAACATGGTGCATATGGGAAATGACTAAAGATGGACAATGGACCTAATATCAGTTTATTCCTACAAATGAAACACACTAATTGAAGATAACTGAATAATTATATCTCACTCGATTCAGGCGACTGATTGTTTGTGGTTGATCAACGGAGTCAGAGTGATTCTCTTGGATTCAGATCTTCAATGGAATCGAATTCGTAGTCCAACAGAAGAAAAACCAGAAGAAGATAACAAGACGCCATAAAGATAGTGTCTCGATGAAGAAAAGAAACAGTTGGTAGTCGGCTGTACCGTATTTTACTAGAAGTATAGATATGTATTTACGATGTAGTGTGGGCCCTATATGCTTTTATAGAAACACGCTTTGCATTTACTAAACTTGAGCAAAGCAAAGAAAGCAAGTGAGAATATTTTCGTTCTGTAAGGGTTATGCAGACTTCGCACTTTGTTTCTCATAATACAGCACGTAATTCCATCAATAAACTACACAGGGAGTTGGGTAACTATTGTAAGGTATTAGCCCTATATAAATGGACTGGTGTTAGGTGCATAGGCGCAACCACCCTATGGGACCCGTGGGACGCGTCCCCCCAACTTTCAAACAGGTCGGGACGGTCCCCTCCAACTTTTGAAAATTCTGAGGCAAACAAGAGCCCAAAATGCACTCCATTTGGTATCAAATGCTCAAAATTGCGTCGGCTTCTGGGGCTCCGACCCAGACCCCGACGGGTGAACTTACGACGCTCACCCACAACCCCTAGTCGTTAGGAGCTTCTTACCTTCCGCAATTTCTCCCCTCTTTACCATTAATTCTATTCTATTCTATTTACGGACTTATAAAGCGCCTCTCGCAGTACAACCTAATCAAAGGCGCTTCCAGTGCGAAAGGCCCCTCGAAAAAAGAAAAGTTTTAAGAGAACGAGCAGAAACAGTGGTGCCCCCAGATAACATCACAGCACGAGTTAAAGCAGGGAGGTCATTCCATAGCAAAGGTCCAACAGAGGCATAGGCACGATGCTGTGCTGTGGCAGTCGGAGACCGAGGAACTAGAAGGTCGTGATGGTCAAAAGAGCGGAGAGGACGTCCAGAGGTAGCTGAGATAAGCGGTCTCATAAGATCACAGAGGTAGCGGGCTTGGCCCGAAAACGTTTTACATGTAAGAAAGAGAATTTTAAACTGAATCCGAGATGTTAGAGGAAGCCAATGAAGGTTTTCAGTCATGAAAGTCGAAATATGGGAGAAACGAGGTAGGCGGACAATCAAACGAGCAGCAGCATTAAGTACTGATTGGAGTGGAGCCAGACGGAGTTTTGGTAGGCCCATAAGAAATGAGTTACAGTAGTCAATGCGTGAACAGACAAAGGCATGAACCATGGAAGAAAAAATCGGCGAGGGGACAGATCGTCGAATGGCACGTAGACGCCGCAAGTGATAAAAACTGGACCGAGAGAGATTAGAGATAATTATGTGCAGAGAAAGAAAGAGTACTGTCAAGAGTAACACCCAGGTTACGGATATTTGTCGAGAAAGTAAACTGAGGGAATTGCTTGGCAAGCAATCGTAATCAAGTTTAATTAGCTGTTGGCGAGTGCCAAGCCAGATCAATTGAGTCTTGGAAGAGTTGAGTGAAAGACGATTAGAGGACATCCAACAACTGAGATCAGCAGAAAGAGATTCAATAGATTGGGAAAGAGCAAGCTGGTGAGAAGAGGGGCCATGAACAAAGGCCTGGATATCATCAGCATAGAGGTGACCAGAGGCCGAGTGTTTAGCAAAGAGAAGAGGAATATCGGCTGTAAACAAGATATAAAGAAGTGGACCCAGCACATATCCTTGAGGGACTCCAACTTTAACAGGTACCCATGAGGTGCGAGAGTCTCCTAGAATAACTATTTGAGTACGATCAGTAAGATAGGAGCAAAACCAAAGAAGAGGAAGGCCACTAAGACCAAAGGAAATTTCAAGGCGATGTAATAGAATATCATGATCTACCATTTCAAATGCTGAAGATGCATCAAAAAGTGCTAAGAAAGTAACGTGGTGCCAGTATAGTACAAAGCTCTGGCCTTGGACGTACTGATTTTAATTAAGTAAGTAAGTATGGTCTTTATTACGCCATTTGCAAACGCACAATGGGACAACAGTTATGCAATGATAATTGTAAAACATCGAAGTAATAATATTGATAGGTCTAATAATAATGCGTAACAAGCTAAATGCAGGTGGAAGATAATTAATAATTGTAAAGCATCCTGGTGATAAATCCCTTCCTAGTAAGGGGGTCAGATTGCGGAATGGTACGATTGTGCGAACGAGGTCTTAGGGAGTATCCGGTTTCGCGGATAGGAGGGAGTAATCCGTGTAGGACATGCCCAGGATCCGACAAAACCGCGGAGAAGAGAGCTGCGTCTGCTTTGGCACACAGCTCATCAATTGTAGGGGTATAAGTAGGTAGATATCCCTGGCGTATAAGCTTCATAGCCATTTGTCATAGCCATTTCTAAGCCGTAGGCCTAAATACAGTGGAAACCGTCTCTCTAAATATGCCGACGATAGCTACTTGCTGGTCCCTGCTTCCGGCATTGAGAGTACTCTTTCTGAACTTGACCATGTCTATAAGTGGGCATCCATTAGCAATCTTAAATTAAGCCATGCTAAGACCGGAGAAATGGTTGTCAAACGACCGAGGTCCAAAACTATTGCCCTCCCTCCTCTCATCCCTGGCATCGAGAGGGTCCAGGAGATGGTTATTTTGGGTGTCACCATCTCTGATCGGATTGGCTTTGGGACACACATTGACAAAATATGCTGCAAAGCCCCGACAATCCATGTTCGCGCTACGTGTTTTGGTCGTCCACGGTCACCACGGTTATCGTCTCGTTGACGTTGTAAGAGCTACTACCCTCGCACGGCTACTTTATTCCTCCCCTGTTTGGTGGGGATTTGCCACTGTATGGGAACGTAAACGCCTTAACGGTATTCTGAGAAAATTCACCCGTTCAGGCGTCCTCCCGGCTGATTTTCCTAGTTTTGACAAACACTGTTCTAGACCTTATATTCTACTCTTAAAACCCTTGTCACGTCCAGTTTATTCATTTAATAAAGTCATATTTTTCACAGATCTAGATGGTTTAGGTACTTTTATATCGAAATCATCGGTGAAAAATTTGAGGTAAATTAAAGCCCAAAATGTACTCCATTTGGCATCAAATGATCAAAATTGCGTCGGCTTCGGAGCTCCCGATGGGGGAGCTTACGACGCTCCCCCATACCCCCTAGTCGTTAGGGGCTTCTTGCCTTCGGCAATCGCAATTCTCCTCCGACATTCTAGTTGGTCCCCCCAACTTCAGGACTGTGGTTGCGCCCCTGGTTAGGTGGTAGTGCTTAGCACGTGTGTGGGACGTAGGATGGGTTTCCCGCGTAAACTAGTGGTGCCTATATAAGCTGGTGGTAGGATTAGTTGTTAGGCCAGTTGTGGTTCTCGTTGTGGTGTTGCTGACCCCTGTTGGATATTCTTCGTTCGACCACCGTTTGGTCCTTTGTGCTTGTCGCAGCACACGTTTTCGATGTTCTTTGGTGGTGTGCACTTTGTCGTCTTCTGGGCTGAGAGTTTTGGTTTCTACACGTTCTCGGCATTAGAGGTCTTCGTTAGACCTGCTGGCGTGGTTTTGATGGTCGTGCTGCGTTGCTGCCGTTCGGTAAAGGTATCATTGTGCTTGTAAATATGCTTTGTACGTAGTTTTTCATTAAATTGTTCTATTTTAAATCCGGGGCATTTCAGTTCTTCTAGACAGCACATAATGTTATATTTGGACATTTTAATATGTTAGTAGTTAAGATTTCAATTGCATAACATGTAAATGTACAGCGCAGTGCGTTTGTCAGGCGCTTATTAAAGAAAAGATTATTATTATTATTATTTTAAGTTTCGATGTGGTCATAGTCTGTTTCAATGCCATTGAAATCTAGCTATGCAGGAGTATATATCGCGTAGAGTTACAATTAAACAATTTCAAGCCAGCGCGTAAATTCGCCAGAGGGATACACGAAAAATGTGCACATCGTTAAATTCAAATTCACGGGCGCTGACGAAGATGTCGTTAAATTCAAATACACGGGCGCTGAGGAAAACCCGGGCGAACGCCGGGTAAAAACTGCTAGTGTCCTTATAAAGCAGTCTTGTATTTAAGTTCTTGGAGTCCTTAGTAGGGAATGAGAATTGGTGGGCCTTGGATGGAGGGCATAAAGATTTGCCTGAGGTCGGGGCACAGCTGGCGAAGGACATGATAGCTATTACTTTTGAACGCATAGAACAGTCGGTGATCAGCTTTATATGCCAGGTCGGATACCGTATCGCTTGGGAGGAACCCTGCTCGCTTAACCTATCACATAAATCCCTCCAAGCGCTCCCTCTCTCTCTCCCCACAGCCCTCGAAACCCCACCTTGCTGGGAGAGCCTACGTCAATTTAGCCACAGTACTGTGGTGCTCCTATCGATCACATGTGACACTAGCGTTGTTGCTATATACTAGGCTGACCAGACGTCCCGGTTTTCCCGGGACAGTCCCGATTTTCTGTTAGCTGTCCCGGCTGCCGGGAAAGGTAGGCCAAAGTCTAAATATGTTCTGGTTTTTAAAAACTTACCTGACTTTCCGATCTTATATATGATGTATTTCATGTGCGTTTGTCATGTGATGAAACGAAGGATATAGGCCTACTTATTTAGTTTATCAACGTCTCCTTAATTTTACTAATGGCATCTGGCGAGTAAATTCATTTTTAATGTCACTTTTATTTATTACCATGCATAATACCTATTCCTGTTCTAAACGTCATATTGTCGTTGTGATAATATTCTGATAAAACACATTTTCATAAATAATAATTTGAAACTAAATTACTAAAATAACATTATAAAATGTCAAAACGAAAGTGTTCTTTTAACGACGATCTGAAGGCCGAGTTTTCATTCTTGTCCAGCAGTGCGACTGATGGTAGTACTGCATTCTGCAATAGCCTATCTGTAAGTCAACTATTTCGGTTGCTCATGGCGGCAAGTCAGATATCAATGACCACATTGCCACTAAGAAACACAATGTCGTTCTGAGTGCAAGAGCAAGTTCTTCATGCAGCATACATGTACATTCAAGCGCCAAATATGAGTGACTGATTTGATAAATTTAGAATTTAATTTTAAATTTAAAAGCATGATTTGAATTAAACCTTTCACTTAGTCTTATAGACTTATAGTCTTATACCAATGTAAAAAGTATAAAATAGATATTTTTGCAAGTTATATTATATTAATTATTGACAACATGACAAATTTATTTCGTGCTTGAAGTGTCCCGGTTTTTAGTTTCCAATATCTGGTCAGCCTACTATATACCGATGATCATTTCAATGTGTTCAGATATGCTAAGCTTTTGGCCGATGAGGACGCAGAGGATGTTGATGAAAGTGGATCGCGCCACTCCAGAGATCGGTTATGATAGTTGGAGGTCCGTGTCCTCCTTACGTTGGCATTCTCGCGGGTTTTAACCAGGTTAAGACGAAGATATTTGCTTTCTTTCCACCACGTTGTGACATGTTTGAGTTCGTCTTATACCGTGCAGACATGCTTTGATCCAATCAACAGATAATTATGAATCGTCAAGATACCTGACCGTAGACAGCATGAAGGTCATTTTACGAACGATAAACTCTGTCTGATCCACAACTGACACTTGTACAACACTCTCGATTGAGGTTTGACCATAAAACGATGTTACAAGTTTTCTATCGAGCAGGTAACTGACAAGCCAGTTATATTATATTATCGTGTAAGTTCAGCAATGAAAGGAATGCGCAGTTGCAGAATGTCTGATGGGTTGAACGCTTTACAAACATTCAACGCAATCAACACCCCGGTCGTGTTCGTTATCTACAAGAATCTCGGTGATGCAGTTGTGGGGCGGAAGTGTTACTGGTCAACCACAGACAGTGGCGGCGGTAGAATTATGATGGAAGCTGGGAAGACGCCTTTGTTTGCAATTTTATTTAAGCGGCCGTAAAAGGAAGAATTGGCGGGTGTGGACGTATGGCCCAATTGTAATGTACTGGCGACCGTGTGTATATTAGTTCATAAATGTTTTTATTCCATTGGTTAATTTGTTTTAAAACTGAGGTACTGTGAATCAGTTAGTTTTCTTTGCCTTTGTATCAGTGCATGTATTCAACAACAAGTATTACCGTATACACTGTTACTGGGAAAGATGAGTTTAGGGTGTGATTATCACGTGATAACGTGGGAAACAGCGATATCCCACCCAAGCGTTGTCCGTGGTGGAAAGTCAGTATTCGAGGGTGTGTTTTCTCACCTTACATTGAGGGTGGTAAGTTAGACTAACAAATGGAGTGTAAAATTTACCGTTTTTGAGGTCCAGGATTCGAAATATATGGTAGCGACAATAGTGTGCGAGTATAACTTTCCAAGATGGCGGCCAATATGGCTGCCAAAAGAAAAATATGTAGTATATCTCATCGCATAGGTAGTCTAGAATAGCAAATGAAATGTTGAATTTAATATTTTCGAGGTCCGGGATTCGATTTATGGTAGAGGCAATAGTTTGCGAGTGTAACTTTTCAAGATGGCGGCAAATATATCCGTCAAGAGAAGAATATGTATATCTCACCGCATGCGTAAGCCACAATAACAAATGAAGTGTCGTTTACAATATT